>CATIWK010173213.1:0-12632 GCA_949634005.1 Mallotus japonicus
AATCCAAATACCTCCAGCAAAACCCCTGGCATCCTCTCTAAAGGAATTTTTAAAACCCAATTTTGCAATCACAGAAGCAGCCCTTAATCCACTAATCTTGGGCTCAATAATAACGCAAACCATAGGGTGATGAAGCTTTACCAAATCTCTGAAGGCATTATAAAATCTTTTACTACTTGCCCCTTGGCAGTTCCAAGACAGAATAGATAACATTAACATAAAATAAATGGGGAGGAACACAACAAGGCAAGTCAGAAGCATCAGGTGCTTGCTTGGAGAACTTCGACATCTACAACATCTTCACCCAAGATAACCATATTGGAAGAGGTACTCATATCTTGGGGTTGGTCTTTCCTCTGTCTTCTGCTAGGAATGTCTTCAAAAGGCCTTTTTTAATTCTCTGGGAAGAATTTTGGATACGAATTCTTTTTTTTGGATAGGTAAGGAGGTTTCTTGGATTGGAATAAAACAAGAGGTTTATCAGCTTCATATTGAAAAGAATTGATAATGGGGTGATCTGAGTTCATCCAATTGGTGATGTCTCCAAGGGCCCCAACTGCAGGCCCAGGTGCAATTGATTTAGCTTTAGTTATGTTCCTTTTAAATTCTTCCAGTACTCTGTTCCTTTCCACACTAGACTGAACTGAATTATTACCTCTTTTACAATCTTCCAGGACTTTATTTCTTGCCATAGTAGTCTCCACCGAATTATTGCTCCCTTGTTTGTATCTGTCTCTTTTCTCCTTGTGGACAATTCTTTTGTTAATCCCTATAGTACTATCACCGCTTTTTTCCACAACGGCTGTCCCCTTTCCCATTTGGTCACTTGATTCCTGATGGAGTGCCGCAATCTCGAGCCTTGTCCATGTGAGGACTGATTGTCCATTAGAGTTTCCCTGTGCCTTGGCCCACCAGTGGTTACATCATGTTGACTTTCCTTCCTAGGCTTTCTCCGCCGTCGTTGGACATGAAGCCAGGAACCAAAATCATCCGATGGATTTTCCGGTGATACATCAGCCTCCATGCATATATATATATGGATGTTCTCCAAAAATAACATGCAAACTCACAAACAATACTCATAATGGAGATGGTAAACCAAACTACTGCTCCTCTCCCTGCAATGCCGCAGAACAATAGTGAAGTCGTTGTTACAATTCATGATGTACAAAATAGACAAAGTAGCTTGGCTGAAGATGAGAGAACCGGTACTCCAATGAGGATCGACAAAGGAAAGTCAGGAGAGATATGCGGGGAAAGTAATCCAGTAAGGAATGAAAATGATCAGATATCTCAAGAAGGCAAACAAGTAAGCTGTGCATCTCCAGCTCCCAGCTCTGAATATGACGATTCTGCTACTCCTGATATCCAACGAGTAGCTGCAAAGAAACAGGATCCAAATGAAGTTGAAGCTGAAATTTGTAGGCGCATTCTCAACCGGCTTGAGGGAAGGCTCCAAGTTAGAAACGAAAGAGGAGATGGAGCAAGCACCAGTACTGCTACAGCTACAGCTACAGCTACTGCTGCCGATACAGCTACAGCTACTGCTGCCGATACAGCTACAGCTACTGCTGCTGAGTATCGATGCATCTTCCGCGTTCCGAATACATTTAAGAGAATCAATCCGAGGGCGATCCAGCCTAAACTTGTGTCAATCGGGCCTTATCACAAAGGAAACGCTGAT
The DNA here is from genome assembly GCA_949634005.1 of Mallotus japonicus. Lineage (NCBI taxonomy): Eukaryota > Viridiplantae > Streptophyta > Magnoliopsida > Malpighiales > Euphorbiaceae > Mallotus > Mallotus japonicus. Next base: position 1,685 of record CATIWK010173213.1, read on the forward strand.
CTGAAAGAGTGGGAGAAGCACAAGTTGTACTTCCTTAGTAGGTACCTTTTGCGATCTCCACCTGAATCCTTTTCACATTCGGACAGTTTCAATACATTTTTACTAGCACACATTACAAAAATAGCCGATTCAGAAGAAAAACATAGAGAACGCTATTCAGGAATCCCGAAAATGTCGCGTCGCGATTTTATCGAAATGATGGTAGTCGATGGTTGCTTCATCGTGGAGCTTCTATACCATCTTGATCATAATGATGGTGTGATTGATAAGGATGACCCCATCTTCACAAGGCCAGAGCTGATCCCAGATCTGATCAAGGACCTTCTCAAGCTTGAGAACCAAATTCCTTACTCTATCCTCGAGTCGATTTTTGTTTCAGATTTGTACAACGAAAACAGGTCTTTTCAATTGCTTGCCTTAGAAGTCTTTAATCTAGTCTTTGCAAGACCCTCAGAAATACTGGAAAATTTTAAGCCCCGTGAATGCAAGCATTTACTTGACCTGTTTCGCTCTACCCTCCTTCCTTCAGAGCAAGAAAATGCTGCTAACAACATCGAGAATTGCTGGTTCACCATGCAGGGGCGACTCACCCCATTACACAGTCAACCACGGGATCGATCAATGCAATGCGCGACATATCTAAGGCCATCAGGAGTCAAGTTCAAGTCCAAATCAAACGCCACCAGCTTCTTAGATATAAACTTCCACAACAATGTATTGGAAATCCCATTCATCACTGTTGATGAGTCGATAAGCACCCTTCTTATAAATTGCGTTGCTTTTGAGAAAACTCTGGAAGAACCATCTAGATACTTTTCAGGTTATGTTTACTTCATGGGTTGTCTTGTTAACGAACCAAGAGATGCCGAACTTCTGTGTGAAGATGGGATCATCGCCAAAAATTCTCGAAATGATAAATATGTGGCTGATCTGTTCAACGGTCTTCGCCGAGAAATTGGCTCGATCAGCCGAGATTCTTTTTTCTCGAAGCAGGCTAGAAAGGTTAAGTTGTATTGCAGGAGTCCTACAGCAATGTACAAGCACAAATTCTGGAGTGATCCAGTGTCATTCATCTCCTTTTATGCCTTGGTTATTCTAATTCTCACACTGGTACAAACTGTTATGGCTATCCTAAGCTACATCCGAGGTAATTTCTTTACCGCTTGAGTTCAGGCTCATTTCAAAAGTTTCGATTTTATCCATTTAGATAAACATTTTTTTCGGTTACAATCATGAGCTGTTCCTCAGCTACATTTGGTGTGGAATTAATCCCCACTCGTATTTCGTAGCTAATGTCATCAAAAAGAAACTTGACCTGGTGAAAATTCCTACAAAGAACTACCTGTCACAAACTATTCTCACACAAAAATTTAGGAAGACCTTACAACATTTGCTTTAGATTTTAGTTAATCATTAGGTATGCACACAATAATCAGAGATTATTTTTCTAAATACATTGACCGTTTACTTCCAAGTAATTTGGTTTCCTTGCCAATCTTGTTTCTTTCAGATCGCTAATGAAAGGTCAACTACTGCTAACTTGGAGAGATGGAGCTCATGTTCAGGACATACATATATATCGTACAGGGTCTGTGGGTGCTTGCTGCAAGTTGTTAGATCTTTGTTGGGCTTTCTGTTGTCTTCAATCTTTCTTTTTCTGTTTTGGTTTATTGTCGTTGTGTTTTTCAGGTTGTCTTGGTTTTTAGGTGTTGTTTGGATGAATGTTTTTGTTTTTCTTTTTGTGTGGGTCTGTTGTTTTTGTTTGTTTTGCCCTTAAACTCTTTTACTCAGTTTTAAGGAGGGGTTTTTTCATCATTTGAGAAGTCTTTTCAAGTGGTTTTTCCCCTCATTAATTAATGAAATAATCAGATTTGCTTATCAAACAAAAAAAATCTATGATAAAAATGCATGTGTGCATGAATTGTGCTTTTGTTATTATTACCATTACTATTATTTTTTGTGCATGAAGTGTGCTTTTGTTATTATTACCATTACTATTATTTTTCTTCTATTTAGACCAGATTAGATTATGGTCAAATCTACTTCCATTCGCATAGTTCATTGTATTTTTTATGTATTATCTATATAAATGTAATAAAGTTGAGCTCTTACTCGTAGCAGTATAAATCTATATTTTAAATGCAATGTGACGACACATAATTATATATTCTAGCATCAAAACTCTAAAAATAATTGGTACACTTATCTCCTCATTTAGTCATCTCTTTAAAATCCTTTCATTGTCTCAAAAATGTTATTTTGGTATTAATATATTTTATTTAATTTTCATTGATTTGCAAATTTTATCTCTTCATTTTTCAAATCACTTAATTTCACATTTAAATACATACTATAAATATTGGCGTGCTCAAAATGAAGGAAAAGATCAGAAAGAAGATGGTGATGATAGTGATTTTGAAGATTTGCTAAAAGCAAATGAAGATGAATCTAACCTTGAATTGACATGAAAAATGTTAAATGCTACAAAGAGTAACACAATGGATAAAGTGGATGTACTCCCAATATTGAAATTGCTTTGAAAAGAGGCATTTTAACTGAAATTTATAGGATTTGTAAGTAATATTATATAATTTACTGGTTTATGCATTGCTTGTTGAAAGTTTCTTTTTCGATTTAATTGTAGTTTGTACTTTATAGGGAATATTGAATTTAGTATGTTGTTTCTTTTAAATATAAAACATCACTATAAATTTATAATTATTATTTCATAAAAATTCATTTAAAAAATAAATTTATATGTGCAATACGGACATTATCTAATCTATCTATCTATATAAATATATAAAGCTGATATTGTAAAGTTTTGACATGTGGTGCTCTATATTTTTAACTTACTTAAGTCTCTTCCTCTTCATCTCTTTCCCTTCTTCTCTTTAATATCCATTTATCTGCCCTTTCCCTTTCTTCTATTTAATATCTATTTGCCCTTTTCTCTCTTTTTTGATATTCATTCACCTTTTCCCCTCCATCTCTTTAGTATCTTTTCATTTTTTTCTCTTCATAACCTCTTTTATCTACATTCTCTTCACTTTTCTTTCACCATTTCATCTTATTCTCTTTAATACTCATTCACCTTTTCTCTTCGTTATCTTTAAATATTTTATATACACTACCATCTCTCCATATTTACTTCCATTGTTTCAATTTACATCCTCTCAAAAAATTGAAAATAGAGATCAAGATTAAGGCAATAAACATAAGAAATGATGGAAATATAAGATAAATAAAGAGAAAAAGTACATTTAAATGTACTTGTACAATCCTTAGGTAAGTTCTCATTATTTTTATTTGACTAAGGGATAACTACATTTTTAGTGTCTGAACTTTTCAATTTTTGCTATTTTGGTGTCTCATCAATTTTTTTATTCAATCAAGTGTCTAAACTTCATAAAATAAGTATAATTTGGGCTTCCGGTGAAAAATGGCTGGCCAGAGTGATGACTAGGTGAAAATGGGTCCCAATTTTAAATGACATGGACGCCACATAGGATGATGGTGAATGAATGGACACAATTGCCCTTAATGTTTTGTCTTTTTAAGTGCTAAATGTTGCTCTCTAAAATTAGGGATTTCAGTGTGTAAAAAAAATGCAAAGGGAAGAGGAAAAAAGGCAAAGGAAGATTGCGAATTGGTGTAAAGAAGATAACGCAAGATTGTTATCATCTAGTGTAGGGAAGGTAATGTAAGATTGTTCTCTGGAACATGGCTTTGTTCAGAGAGGAAAGATCAATACCAATGGAAACTAGAATATTTTGTCCATGTGGTAAACAATGCGTGATTAGAACTTTATGGACGAATACAAACCCAGGTAGAACATTTTGGAATTGTGAAGATAGATCTTGCAATCGATCATTTAAATGGGCTGAAAATCAATTGTGTGAGAGAGCAAGGTGAATAATTTCTAGGTTGTTAAGCAAGATTTCAAGGTTGGAGATGAAACTTCAAAACAGCAGAGAAAGGGAAAAAAGACTACGGTTGCTGGTGATTTTGTTGGTAATTATAATTATATTTAAGTGAATTACGTGTATTTTTATAGTACTAAGTGTTATTTGCAGTACCCAAGCTAGTGTTGGTCATCATTTGTAATAGAACCATCTTAATGATTAATGAAAAATGTTGTTAAAGAAATTAGGCAATTCATGTTTTGATTTAGATTTCTGGTTGTTTGTGTTAGTATGCTTTTATGGATGTGTTAGTACTGTTTATGTGTTGACTTCATTGTGAGCAGGTAGGTTATATGAACTCTCATTTTACAAAATTCAAAGAACTTAAGGGGTTGATAGACTTAAAACAGTCAAATTTTTTCCATTATGAATGTTGTTTTAGTTTAATATTACAATGTATATTATATTGAATAAGGACTTGGTTCAAGCATTATCAATCTATTAGCTTTAAGTCACACTCAGCTTATAGAACTTAGAATCAATTTTGAGAGGCATATTTTTGCAATGAATTCGGTAGATACATATATAATTGGTTCTAAATTTTACCATAACATCTAAAAAAGCATAATAAAACCATATTCTGAAATAATATTAGAATAAAATGAGTACATATATAAATCATGACCTGTTGATAAATAGAACAAAATGGCCAACTCTGTATGATGATAACAAGTTCATAAATAACCAAGTTTGATTGTTTCTTGGTAGCTGAAACAAAAGTTAATTTCAAAGCATATATAATGCCAAAATAACAAATGTAGTTCTTAATTGTCTATTCGAGCAGAGGTTGATTGGATGCCAATTGCTTGGATGATGTTGCATTTGACTCTTGAGTGCCAATTGGAAAGGAGACAGACTGCACATCAACATTAGCACCAAATGAGCTTGTGTTAGATTATTTTTCAGTGTTCCTAGCACTTGCTTTCCTTTTGCGTGATTCACATTTTTCCTTGCATTTCTGCTAATTAGTCTGAATATGACAAACAAATATTAACAATTTTTAATATTTGTACTTTAAAGGAGCTTTTATAATTGAAAAGTTGAAATAATATGCAATTGTACCTGAAGTTGTCTAATTGTAATAAAATGTTTGCCATGTCTCTTGAAGCCCTGTACATTTTGTGTCATAAGTGCTGGTTCAGATTCATTTCCTGACCTTCTAATTCTTGTTTGGACTAAAACTCTTTCACCATATGTTCTTGGCTACACACATGAACGTTATGATGTAATTTAAAACTCATATTATGAAAATATGTTAGAATTAAAATGTTTTAAATGTTTTAATATCAACCACACACATTTAGTATCATTTTTGAAGTATTCAAATTTGTATAAACACCATAGCCTCTTGGTGCATCTGCACGATAACCTAATGGCTTCCAATGTTATTTTCCAGAATCATAAGCGTATCTCGATTAAGTTTCTTGAGCATAAGAAGGTATTTGCTTTCTTGTATATGGAATTCAAAAATGTTCAGGGGAACTATGTATGCTTGAACTATTGCCAAGTTCCTGAAAATGGAACAAGTGCACAATATATGAACAAGCAAACAACATCTTCTATGTAACTTATATTCATCTTGTAACTTATCTTCTATGAAAATGAACAAGTATTTTTCTCATATATTTAGATGCAAACCAACATAAATACATCCTAATGTAAGCCTATTAAATCCCAGTAGATTCAAAGCATATATAAACCTATTAAATCAAAGCACATCATTTTCTTCATAATTCAGACTTATAGAGCAACAATGAATTTTATTCTTATGTCAATTCAGTTCAAACCACTTTAGATTTAGAGCATATTAGATTCAGATCACATATAGTTAAAATCAAATTCAAAATGAGTTTACAAAGTAACAGTATCAACAGAGGAAAGTAAATGAAACAAATGATATATATGTCTTTGTCATTTTGAATTAATCACTTCCTTTTCTATTCTTTCCCCTAACAGTCTGCAGAAAAACCATAACTAGCAGTGCTTAATAATGTACCAAAATGTAATATTCATAACAAAATCATAATTCAGCAGTGTATCATTAACTTACCTTCAGTTTTTCTAGTCTATCTTGAACATTATTCCTTTGAGAAACATTCAGTTTAAATGGACTGGTTTGAGGCACATATGTTGGTCCAGTACTACTTTCAGGCACATCTATTTGAGGCACATCCGTTGGTTTATTGCCACTTGGAACTGATGTAGGATTCTCTAATACTTAATGCTTTTTGTAAGCACAAGTCTGTTTATTGTGTCATGTCTTATAACAAACTTGACATGTCATTTGTCTTCCATGCTTACTCATTTTATATCCACTTCTTTCTTCTAGTTCCTCTGTTCTTCTAACTTTCACAGGTCTTCCAGGCATTCTCCCGTCAGGTGGTAGCTGAGATGGATCCGCTTCAACTTCTTTCTAAAATCTTTTACTATTTACACATTGCATCATATTGCCATAGGCTACTTTGTATTTATCTTTCCTATACAAGCTATAAACAAAATCTTCTAGATTCTTATCCATATGATGAATGGCACATATTGTATGGTGACATGGTATTCTTATTAAATCACATGCTCTATATAGGCAAGTCATATGTTTTAAATCCACCACATATGTGTCCCTTTAAATCCATTGTCCTCATTCCATATCATTTGGCAATTTGTACTTTCAAGGCAATTATCATATAATTTTTTTTCTAATTCTTGGACCAAAATCATAAAGCCATTTGTCATACCGATCTCTATTATCCCTCAGCCTATTCATTACCATTTTCCTAACATCCTTTAACATTGAATAAATACTCTTTTCTCTAAAATGAATAATACTACCATTAAAAGCCTCAATCAAATTGTTGTCAACTATATCACACTTCACCTATATGAAAGATATATGCAAATAATTATCAGAAAAGGGTATTATGACAAAAAATTATATAAATTCATAAGTAGAGACACTTCACCTCTGTGTTGAAATATGCTTTACACTAGTGCCTCAGATGAGTTTGAAGCACATCTTCAAAACCTCGAGGTGTCAATTTCTTCATTTCTTCCATATTAGCTTCAAAATGAGGCATGTTATTTGACTTGGCATATAACCAGAACTCCTTCTATAGATCTTTGCTCCTATGTTTCTTCCTCTAGTTAGCATACAGGTGTCTAGCATAACACCTATGTTTTGTATGTGGTAGTTGCATACCAACAACATCAAATAGCCCTTATAACATATTGTACATGAAAAGCTTAATTTTGTACACATAAAACACTTAAATTCTAACATAAAAACATCAACAACCCCTGTAACAACAACATACATGAAAATTTTGATTTTGTACACATCAAACACTGAAATTTTGGCATAAAAACACTCACCTTTTACTAGTCAGTGATCAAAGTCCATCCACACCTATCTTGCATCTCCAAATCCCTTGATAATTGTTCTATAAACCAATTCCAATTGGCTTTATTCTCACGTCACCACTTCCCATGCAATAGGGAACATTTAGTTGTTCCCATCTCGGCCGACAGCAGCCAAAATCTCCCCTTTTATAGTCCCTTTAAGGAAGCAGCCATCTAACCTAATAATCTTTCTACACCCACTCAAAAACATTTAAATGACATATATAATCTCTATCTAACCCAATAATCTTTCTACACCCACTCAAAAACATTTAAATGACATATGTAATCTCTAAAACACAGGAAGCTCGATTGGAATTGGGCTCTGGACATTCATAATTATTGTTGTCCTAGGATTAGCTCTTTTAATCTCTCTCAGATATTCCCAAAGTAAACCATATTCATATTTCAAATCTCCTTGCAACTTTGCAATTATTAGCAATTTCGTTCTTCTAAGTTGGGTAAGTATTATGCTGACTTTAACATCTTCCTCAACTAGCATTTGTATATCTTTCAACTTCATTGCATGGATACACTTATACTTGTGTAAGTAGTTTTCAGCTAACCATTTCGATGTGACTCTTCTGTTCTTGAAAGCAACTGAACATATATTAACTGGCTTAAATGTCTTCACTTGATATCGCTTTGTTACATTATCAAAAGCTACATACAAAGTGAATGGGCAATTCTTTTTAACACACTTTACCCTAGTTTGCCATGTGGTGTTTCGGATGACCTTTAAAGCACGTCTCTCTTGAACTGAATACCTTCATGCCCAAATAGATTAAGATCTTCTATGCCTTTGGGTCAAGAGCTGGATACCTACTTCTTCTCTTGACAGTATGGTCATCATCACTTGCATCTGTACTTGTGCAACTCCAATCATCATCACTTGATTGAAATACATCATCACTTTTATTTTCTTCTTCACCATCTTATTATAAATGAGATAAATCAGCAGGTTTAGCTCGGCCTTGTCCTTTTGTAACACAGTCAGATTGGTTCACTTGAGATGTAGTAGCAGCCTGAGCATTTATATAATTTACTGAAGTAGACTCTCCAACCTTTTTTCTCTATTTAGCCTTCCTAAAAGCTTCCTTTGGTTGCTGCAATTCTTCATCATCTTCGTCAGATTGTAGTTAAATGTCAACTAAAAATACATCCTCATTTTCTTCTTCATTAATTACATCCTCATTTACATATCCACCATCTTCCACATTCAGATCTACATCTTTATAATTGGATGATCATTACAAGTCTATTTAGCTTCATTTTCTACCAAACCAGCATTATCATTTGCATTCCCACTAATACCCCTCTAAGCACATCATCAAAATTTTGACTTAGTAATTCATCTGAGACTTTAACCTCAACACCTACTTGTTAAATACTGCCCAAAATCGCATTGATTTCTTCATGTAGAGAAGGTTGAGTTACAAATATACCCTCTCCTTCAATCACTTCATGGACTCGAGAATTTTGACTAACATTAACTTCTACATTCACTGCTTCACCAACCACAGCTTTTACCCCTTCTAAACCATTTTCAGCACCTGCTTTATCTATTGTTAAGTCAAAGATATCTTCCTCCCTACTTAATTTTTCCCTTTGAACCACCCAAGTCTTCTACACTCACAGCCTTAAAAGACTTAAAGTCATGTTTCACATAAAGCTCCACTTTCTACTGCTTTTTTAACTGTTCAAGAAATAAATCAATGGTCCCCTCACATAGTAGCAGTAGACCATGTTCAAAAGGCAACTCAGTCTTCCCAAAGTGCACCTTTTTAATTTCAAAAATGACATATATATTCTCTAATTGCTTCAATAAACAACTAGTGGTAATGTTATTTATGTAAACTTCTATCTCCCTCTTATTACCCCTGTGTACTTCTTTTCCCCCTTCTAATAAGATATAAATATGTCGTTGAAAAAAAACATCAACTATGTGCTTCTCCATCCTAACATAAACACAATAAAATATGTATAGACAACCAACACAAGAAAAAATACACAAAGAGCCAAAAACTCACAATGACAATATAAAAGAGGAAATGATAGCCATTAACAATAAACTATATTGAAGATACTGAATGATTCTTTTAATAAAGAAAAAAAATCAAAACATTAACAACAAACATAGAGAATACAATATCAAACAAGAGCAAGTAACAAAATACCTTTTATTTTCGGCCATTTTAATCAACAGCAACCATAATACTTCATTTGCAATGAGATCGATATCCTACGCGATTAGTGTTGTAGAGAATGGTAATAAAAATGAAATAGATTAGAAGGATAAGCCAAATGACAAAGAGCAAGTGAATAATGTGCTAATCTTTCAAGTTTGTCTTTTGAAGGAAATAATTATTGAAATTGGACAGAGAGCAAGTGAATAATAACAAGTAAAAAATCCCTAATTTGAATAAGAGAGAGTAAGTAAAAAAATCCCTAATTTGTACTCCTTATTTTTTTACTTAAGTAACAAATCCCTAATTTCTACTGATAAGATAAAGCATTAAAGGCAATTGTGTTCATTCATTAACCATCATCCTATGTGGTGTCCATGTCATTTAAAAGTGGGACACACTTTCACCCAGTCATCACTCCAGCTGGCCATTTTTCACCGGAAGCACCAAATTATGCTTATTTTATCAAGTTTAGACACTTGATTGAACAAAAAAATTGATGAGACACCAAAATAGCAAAAATTGAAATGTTCAAACACTAAAAATGTAATTATCCCTTTGATTATTTATATGTTTATTATTTCTTAATGTGAATGTTAATTTAAGAATTTGTCAAATTTGAGATGTAATTATAAATGTTTCAACCATTTCTATGCATCATTAGCTTTTTTGTTATTTAATTTATATCAATTTCTAATACCTTTGTTTTAATTAATTTAAAACTAATATAGCTTGAAATTGAGAATACACATGAGAACAAACAAAAAAAAGTGATAAGTAAATTTTAAATTGGTTGTGAATTATAGATGAGTCATATCACAAAAAGCTACACATACATATAAATAAATTTAGAGTTACAAGTCTCAATATGTGTTTTCTATATCAATAAAAAAAAAATATTCATTCTTTAAACAAATCTCTGCATGATTAGAAGATCATAATATTGGTTTGGTAAAAAAATACTTAATAATTCTCAATGACAAAGGAAAATAATGATATTTTCCATTTTGTGTATGGTGGACATAGAAATGGAAGGCATTTATTCCAATGGTTTTTCTATTCTATCATAAAAATCATTAGCATGTTATTTTTAAAACAAATCATAATTTTATAATTATTAGTTCATAATAATTAATTGTAAAACAATTAAGTTCACTCACACAACGTGCGGGCATTTGCCTAATCTATCTATATAAATATATAAAAACTAAGTGCAAGAATTGTGCCAAGTCATGCTATTAGAGCCATGTAGTGCCATGTGGTACTTTCTATGATTGGTAAGTGATATTCATTGTTCTTGCATTTTGATCTTGGCTTCCTTTAATTTAACTTATTTCAGTGTTTAATTCATTTGAGTTAACTTAACTTATTGCAGTGTTTAATTCATTTGAGTTACGTAAGTTA
>CATIWK010173262.1:0-19218 GCA_949634005.1 Mallotus japonicus
AGGAGGACGTGGGGGTAGTAGGGGTCTGCCTGAAGAACTGTGACGATGTACTGCTCCTCTTCAAATCTTGGTGACTCATAAGAGGGTGCTGCCAATTTTTCTTTTGTCAATTTTATGACTATGGTAGCAGTGGGGCTGTCAATTTTTCTTCCTCTTATTGCTAGTAGTGGTCGACTATGGTAGCAGTGGTGGTGATTTATGTGGTGGCTGATTATGATGGTAGTGGTGGTGTATGGTGGCAATTGAGGTGGTGGTTGATTATGATAATGGTGGTGGTATGTGGGTAGGGCTGTGGATGGAGGTATTTTGAAGAGATGGTATGGATGAAAGGAAGATAAAGTTATATGGAACTATGAATATTAAAAAATTAAATTAAAAACTAAATTAAAATATATGAATATTAAAAAAATAAATTAAAAAAAATTAAATTAAAATATCTAAATTAAATTAAAAATATTTTTTGCAACTTTTTAAATTAAAAATATTCGAATATTAAAAAATAAATTAAAATATCTAAATATTAAAAAATTAAATCAAAACATCTGAATATTAAAAATATACTTGTCATTCTAATTTTAATATAATTAAGATATATAAGTGTAAATAAATTAATAATATTAATAATTATTATGCTTAAATTAATAAAAAAATGTTAAAAAGTGAGAGGATCAAAATGATAATTTACAAAAATTATAAGGATTGTAAAGAAAATTTTTTTGGCTAAGAAGCGTGGAGCAAAAAATGGAGGTGTTTAAAAGATATAAATTTTACAAGTTTGAGTGTCTATAAGGTCATACCTTAAGTTCCGAGAGCTAATAAATTTTTCACTACAAGTTCAGGGGGCTAAGTATGGGTTTCGCCATCTAATTTATAACTTAATGATTGTACGGTGATGCAACTTCTAGCAACCAACCAATATATTGATATCTCCTTGCAATCATTTAGCCTAGTAACTCTTTAATTGCTTGTTAATTTAGTTGTTAAATTATTTTTTCATTTTAATCATTTGTGAGCTCTAAACAAAATTAATTAGAATAATAGGTGTTTGGTTATCAATGCTCGTGAGACGATACTTTACTTATCACTTTATTACTTATTGCGACTCGTATACCTGCGGGTTTTGCTCTAAACATAGTCAACATGCACCCATTTTCTTTTTTTTTAATTGGGTCCAAAATTTCTTAATGAACATAAAACTTCAAAGCTTAAATATAATTCTTCTTTAATTTAAAATATTAAATTAATTATAGACGTTTATAAATACAATATGAAACTATTATAACTGTCCACCCATCTAATTTATATAAATCGTAAAATGAGCTTTTGTACAATAAATAAATACGGTAGAGGGAGTTGAGAATTTAACTTCAAAAATAGTAGAAGTGTAGAACACACAACTAACTAAAATGGTTGTAGCTACAACTTGGATTACTGTATTTTCTGCATTATCCCTAATTAAGTGCAGGAATACGATAACTACAATAATGTTTTGTAACTATTATGTATTATGTGAATTAGGAGTGGCTTAGAAAATTAATTTTTTCCTTTCAAAAGGTCTATATATAAAAAAACTAAATTAATTTAAGAAACTAATAGGTTAAAATATAACAATATTTATATTAAGAACTCGTGTATATATATATATATATATTTATTTATTTATTTATTTATGGGCTCCAGCCTTTTACTCAATATATATATATATATATATATATATAATATAAATTATTCACTATAAAAAATAATATATTTAATAAAAATATGATGGATTCTTTCAAGAGCCTACAGTAGGCCTAAATAATAATCCAAAATTATCAAACAGCTTAAACGATAGAGGATGCTCTTCATCAACTAGCTAGCTCTTCAGGAACTTCAATGATTCCTTCCTGTTAAGAAAATAACCCTTCACTTCCTTTCATCATTGTTATATAATCATATGGTTTAAATGTCTTTTCATTTGTTGCGCGGATGGACAGTTCATACTTATTTTTTATTTGACTTATATTTTGAGAATTTTGGATGTATTATATAAGTTTATCATATGAATTTAAATTCATATGATATGCTAATCCGATCTATCAAATTGTATAGATAAATATATTATATTATGAAGCATATACTAGATCCGAAATGTAATATATTTAGAGTGTGTGTTAGATGCAAATATTTGATTTGAATCATAGATGTCATTTCAAATTTTCATTAAATGAACTATTAAATTTATTATGAATTTGTTTCAAATTCTCATAAATACAAATTTATATAGCTCCTAAATAAAAAATTTAATTGAAATCTAAATTTATATTCAAATTTATTGTATCCAAATATAGCATACATATTTTTTTCACAACATGCGTATGGAAAAAGCACACTAAAATATAAAAATTTTGGGAACATGAAAAGCATCAAAATCAGAAACGACAATATTAATTGTTACAGAAAAAAAATAAAGGCCCTGCCTCAACTAAACTCCACAGTAGGCTTTGACTATGTTGCAATCACGTTTGCCTTCGTTTAGATCATTGCTTGAGTAAAAGAAATCCATAAGCCCTTGATTCTCAAATGGCTTATATTGTAATGGATGTTCCTCATCTACTAGCTCCTCTGGCGCCCTTATTAAGCCTGTCAGGAACGCAAATAGCCCAAGTGCATATCTAACTTCTTCCCCTTCCACAATTACTCGATGGTAACAAGGTTTTATTCTGTCATTACTCCATGCCTACAGAAAAATATATATTTATATATATGTATTTGGTTGAGTAAAAAAAAAAAAAACTATTGTAGGATTATATTTCTTCCTTGGTGTGTGTGTGTATATATATATATATAAACAATTGTGATTCATAAAAAATCCATAATAAACAATTTTTGTATGAAATGGTCAATAATTGTAAAACCCACCATGCATACATCACCAGCTATGACTACAAAAGAGCAATGCGAGGAAGAAGGCTCATAACAAACCCAATCTCCATCTTTTGTTATTATCTCTAGACCCTTAACATGATTTTGATGAAGTATGGTCAAGAAGCTCTTGTCATAGTGACCCTTGAAACCAAGATAATTCTCTGCTTCTGTATTTCTATATTTCAAAAGACGTAGAAGGTAAGTAGTCGATTCGATGTGCTTTTCACTGTGCTTCTCTACACCGTAGCTTTCAAAAAGCATTTTCACTAGCAGCTGCTGCAGTTCTGTTACCATCTTTACATAGGAGTGAACAGTTTCACTAGGAAAAAAAAAGGAATAAAAGGGCCATCCTGAATAAGAGTTAAATTTAGGAAACTTCAAGAACATTTCGTATCACAAACTTCAGAAAACTAAGTCCAGAATTAAATTAAAAGCATATTCTAAATGTTAGTAAATAACTGGAGTAAGAACATAAATTAGTACCAGAAATAATCATTTCCATCTGGCCACATGAGGTTAGTGAATTTCTGAAACTCAACCTTATTGTCTGGACATTCAATTCCCATGCCTTCATGGATAGGGAGGGCGGAGACTTTCCCCAAGTAGTAGCCATGACCAAGCTTGGGGTTAACATTTTTCTCCTTTATCTCCTGGGGGAGCTGGAACAATTCCTGAAGCACCGCAAAGATTCTGTTATCGAATTGGATAGAAGGGTTATTGTACAGTACTTCGAAACAGCCATATTCTTCAAGTGCTTGCCTTATATCGATGCAAGCTGAACGCCAGGAGCTTGAACCTTGCTTCAGGTTTTCGCAGGATAAATCTACAAGAGGAATTTTGTGCACACCCATATTGATATCTGTGTCGATGTGTGAGTGAGAGAACTTCTGAGGAGTTTAACTTGATTATCGTTCGCAATTTATAGAACAACATTGGAGGAAAAGATTGATTAACTCTTATTAAATTTTTTGGTGCAATTAAATTTTGATTTTGCCAAGATTAAACGATAAAAACTTTTTCTTTTAATAAAAGAATATTAAAACTAATTTATTTAACATTATAAATCTAACAGTATGTAGCAAAGATTAGAGAATTATTAATGGTATGATTCTAGAGTTAGGAGTGTGCATCGATCAGTTAGGTTGAAAATTGCATAAAATCAAACTAAACTAAAAAGTACTAAAATAACAATGGAATGAACAGCTTAAAATTGAGAAAAAAAATTGAACCAAACCAAACTTTTTTGGTTCAGTTCGGTTCCATTTAATTAGTTTAGACCTTTGGATTTTTGTAATTTGGAAATATTTTAATAATATTTAATTTTTTATACTCAATTTATTTACTTTTTTTTAAAGAAACCAATCAAACCTATTATTCAAACTTAATTTAAATATCTTTGGTTTGAATTTTTTTTTAATATTATATGATTTGGTTAAGAATTTATATGTTTAAAAACTGATATTATTGATTTAATTTGAGACATTAATATTAAACCAATCAAACTAAACTTTAAAAAATCATATAAATTAGTAATATTTTAAGAATTCAATTCGTTTCGGTTTAATAATATTTTTAGCAATCAAAATCGAACAAATCGAATATATTTCAATTTTAAAAAATAAAAAATAAATAATTTTTTTTACAAATTAAATCGAATCAATTTTTCAATTTTCAGTTATTTTTACTTACCCCTTAATAAATTCTTGATTACTTTTATCTGTATATGTGTGTGTGTGGAGACAAGAGGTAGATCTATTAAATTATTTGTGTGTTAGGTGTTATGGCTTCTTATGTTTCATGAAGAGAGAGGGGTTTGCTATAGAAGACTAATTTTCCTGTAGTTCTTGTTTAGGGTTTGCCTCATCCTTATATATATATATATCCAACGTGGAATTTAATTTTTTATATGTTTCTTTCGCCCATTTTTTTGTTTTTTTTCTATTGTCCATGGCATGCCAGATTAATACTTCATAGAGGTTAATGGGCTTTGGATACCAATGTCATAAAAAATTATATAATTTTATCCCATAGATTAATATATAAATTTAATCTTTCAATATATATATAACTTTTAAGTAAGCTAAAGACAAGGCCTATTTTCAACAACTAAACTTTTTTTAGGGGTTTTCCACAACTAAACTTTGTTAAACCACAATGAATTAAGTGAATAAAAATTTAAAATATAGAATTACCCTCAATACCCCATACGGTCAAATTGCTGATATAAACAGATATAAATTTCATTAAGCTAGACCTAACTAACAACTTTTATTTAAAATTGATCTAGTTTTTCAATAAAATATTTGGCGGTTAGAAGTCATATGAAATTGTAGGTATTATATATTTTACAATTTACGCACAAAAATAAAATTAAAATTCAAAATCATCCATTAAAAATTGCAAATTCCACAAAATGAACAATTTCACACATAGGAAAGGGAAATTTTTGCTTACATTTGGTACATTACACTCTATACTAAAAATTATATCTCATTGTTATTGACCAAATGTAAAACAATTAAATATATATTATAAATCCAACCATATGGTAGAATATACATGGTAAATGTAAAACCTCCCCTGATAGAGTAGTAAACTTACTGTTTCTTAATTTAGATTTTATTGGAGACTTAACAATAAAGTTTGAGATCTTCATTAGAAGAAGGTCCTCAGGTTCAAAACTTCTAATCCTGGTGACTGGGAGCATCATCCAAAGGAAAGAATTGTTCGTATTAAATGGTTTATTTCAAATTTCTATATACTAGAAAAAATAGAATGCACATCAGCATGTCATTGTAGCCAAGTGAAATATATGATTTCCATATAATCTGATTAATTAAATGTGTTATATTTTCATTTGCAATTTTTTTTAATGTTACAATATCATTATACATATATCATTATATACCAAACAAACTACAAACCGCTCTATATAAAAATCAAGACATGTTACAGACATGCTCTATGTAGAAATTGAACCCAATACCTTATTTTTGGAACCTCAGCACAATAATTAAATAACGCATTTGCAATCTCTTTTGCGTATATACTTAATAGAGTTGAAATTTGAAATATCATGGTAAATATCTATTATACTATTATGTCATATGATTTTTTAATATCGTAATAATTCAACAATCTGATTTGATTCTTGATATCAACATTCAAAAAAACAAATTCTTTGAATAAATCAGATAGATGTGGGGAGTGAACCCTTCAAAAAAAAAAAAAGGGGTCATATCTCAACGTTCTCTAAAAAAAACAAAAAGAAAATACTAATTCCTAACTACCTTTCATGTACCAATAAAAAAAAAATAAAGTAACAATTTGAGTAAATTAAACATCGATACATTTTTTTAATTTCACCAGACCTCTTGGGAAACAAAAAACCAAAGGAAAGGCCTAGAAGTAACTTCACATTACTTAATTAAGCAAACCCAGGTTCTTTTTGAGTAAAAGATTGGAGGCCGGAAATCAAATAGCACACCCAAGCATTTCAACTAGATTGATACCCTCTTAGCGTTGACTTCATCTTTCTATAGTCCAAACCCAGGTTTTTGAAAATTAATAATCACACAATAATACAGTCCCATAATTAGCTCAAATTTCATTTGCTAGCTTCTTCTCAATCTCTCTCTCAAATACCACTAAAGGCCTTAATAGCTAGGACACTTGGATTTGCAGCCCTCATTGGTACGATAGAAATATAGCAATCCAATATGATCGATGGGTTGTACATCAATGGATGCTCTTCATCTACAAGTTCTTGAGGTACTTGTATTATCCCCACCGTTGAAACCAAACAGCCCCATTGAGTATCTATGTTCCTTCCCATTAATGATCACTCTGTGGCTCGGGGACACTATTCAATATTTGCTCCATGCCTAGCCAATGTTTAGAAGGAAAAAGAAAACATATAAAAAGGTATTTAACTCTCTTGAACTGTTAGATTAAGTAAAAAAAAAAAAAGAATTTTATAAGCCAGTGAAGAAGTAATCTAACAACTATTTCTCTTCAAGAACATCTTTAGATGTAGAATTCGAATCCTGTTATCATCATTTAAATTCATGACATTAAATTTTATCTGATTTAAAAGGTTATAAACATGTGATTCTTAGTTTACTTACCATCAATGCATTGCCTGGTATAACCACGGCAGATGAAGGTGAAAAGTACTAAATATTGATCGTTTCACCATCTTAGTTATCCACCTCCAAACCATTAATGTGGTTTTGATGAAGTATGGTTGTGAAGCGCTTGTCATTGTGAGCTATAAATCCTAAATTAGCTTAGGTGGAGCAGTGGAACCCTTGATTCGATTTCGAATTTTTTTGAGGTCTTGGTGATCTAATTTTGTCACTTAATTAGCAAGGTATTAGGCTAACGACATGGGATTTGAATAATTAATTGTTGCTAATTTTTCTTACGGGAATATAATAACTTTTTTTTTTGCCTCATTACTAGACAACACAAACTATACTGTATGTAATGCAATATTCTCTTTTTCTTTTTATAATGATGAAAAAAAATTATTGGTACTGTAAGGGAATAATCTTAAAGGCGCATTTAAAAAGAAAAAAAAAACTATTTTTACAACCACCTCACCTAACTCTTAGAATTATATAAATAAAAATCACTTATAATAATGCATGGGGAGGTTGTTCAAATTTGAACTTATATGGTTTTTTGCTTTAGAATATATAATAATTGAACCATATATCAACTCAGTGACAAAAGTATATAATCATTGATTGATTGAGGCAAAATTAATCAATTTCTTTAATAGGAAGAGAACTGTCCAGTACAATAATGTCGAAATTCTTGAACTGTTATAAAAAAAAATGGTACATGAAATAAAATAAATTTGGCTAACTAATATAATAGATATATCCCTAGAACATGATATGTACTGAACTTGAATATCTAAAACATGCAATCAATCTTAAGAATTATGAAAACATGAGGTAGGAGTTCCAATCAGCATTGTGATGAATTGGTGAGAAAATAATTTCTTGTATATTTGATAAATGAGATTACAGAGATATATATGTTATCGAATACAAGAGATAGTTGTACAAGAGTTAAAGAGATGGCTATTGCCTAACGACATACAACAGACCTGAAGCTAAACATAACAAAAAGATAAGACAATATTGTACAAGTTGAATTACAATTAAATACTGTAAATAATAGCTGCTGGAAATGTTAGTTAACAGCCCCCACAAGTCCTTGACCGAATGGGAGGAAGTTGAGAACGAAGAGCGGCAAAGCGAGACATCGGCAAGGGCTTGGTGAAGATATCAGCCAGCTGTGCATCTATAGAGACATATTTAACCGAAACAACACCTTTAGCAACCTGCTCCCGGATGAAGTGATAGTGATCAAGTTCTATGTGCTTTGTCCGGGCATGAAAAATCGGATTGGCGGTAAGATAGACGGCTCCGATATTGTCACACCATAGAGTAGAAGTGGAAGTAACAAAGCCAAGTACAGTAAATAAGGACCGAAGCCATAAAAATTCGGCAGTGGCATTAGCTATGGCCTTATATTTGCTCTCTGTAGAAGAATGAGCAACTGTGGGTTGCTTTTTAGCATTCCATGAAAGTAAAGAAGTTCCAAGAAATATTGTATAACCTGTGGTGGAACGCCTATCATCCGAATCTTCTCCCCAATCTCTATCGGCATAACAACTTATTTTAAGCGTGGAATTGCTTGGAAAGTGAAGACCAAGATGGGCAGTACCAAGGACATATCGAATGAGTCTTTTCAAAGCTTGCCAATGTTCAGTAGTTGGAGCATGCATGTACTGACATAGTTTTTTAACAGTGAAAGAGATATTCGGCCTTGTAATGGTCAAATATTGAAGAGCTCTAATTAATTGACTATATTATTTGTCATTGGTGATGAGAGTGCCTAAAATCTTGGATAATTTTGGAGAGAGAGCTATAGGTGTCTTGTAGGTATTACAATTTGGAAGACCAACTTTATGAATAATATCAAGTATATAGCGGTGTTAAGAAAGAGTAATACCTACATCATTGCGAGAGACTTCAATGCCTATGAAAAAATGAAGATCCCCTAGGTCTTTGATAGGAAATTCTCGGCGCAAAGCAGAGATGATAGAAGCAATGTGACTCGAAGAAGTGCCCGTGATGATGATGCCCGAGGAGCTTGTTTGAGGCCATACAAGGAGTGGTGCAACTTGCAAACAAAATCGGGCTTACTATGATCAACAAAGCCAGTCGGTTGTGCGATGTAGATATTTTCATGAAGATGACAATGAAGAAAAGCATTCGAGATATCAATCTGTTTAACAGGCCAATGATGCATAAAAGCAAGGGATAAAACAGTCCGAATTGTAGTAGTTTTAACAACATGACTAAATGTCTTAGTATAATCAATGCCTTCCTGTTGGGTGAACCCCTTTGCAACCAAGCATGCTTTGTAGCGATCAATCGTGCCATCTGATTTCCTTTTAATCCTGTAAATCCACTTATTAGAAATAACATTAGCATGAGGTGGTTTAGGAACAAGAGACCAGGTATTGGTGGAGAGCAGTGCATTCATTTCGGCGGACATAGCTTCTTACCATTCTAAATGTTTACATGCTTAATGGTAAGTAGAGGGTTCAGAGAGACGGTAGTCAGGTTTGGCTTTAGTGGTAGTGGAGAGATGGGTCTGGCGTTTGTTTATAGTTTTGGGATGTAGTGTCATTGTATGAGTGCTGTCAGGGAAGGGTGCGAATTCAGGAGAGGAAAAATTGGTGAGGTCAACCATTAAATTAATTCCGAAATTTGTAGGAGGAATGGTTGACATATTTGGGTTGGTGTCGAGAGTGATATAAGATGGGGTTGGCGTAGAGATAGTGGATGAGGTTGTAACAGGAAGTGATAAGGGTGAGGGAAGTGGATTGGTGGGAAGAGATGAAGAGGTAGAAGTGGGACTCTTATCTAATAAAGAAGACCTTGAAGGAGTAGAACTCATACCTATTGTCAGGAGAAGTCATGTTGGACAAGGACTGTGATTGAAAGGGTGGTGATAATGTAAAACGGAAAGGAAATGTGTGCTCATCAAATAGAACATGCCGAGCAATATAAACTCGGTTAGCTTCAATATCCAAGCAAAAGTAACCATAATGATTGGGAGATTTACCTAAGTAAACACATTTTTTGCTACGAAAGGAAAATTTATATTGGCTGTAGGGTCGAAGGTAAGGATAGATTGCACAACCAAAAATTTTACTATTTGAATAATCTGGTGTTTTTTTATATAAAAGAGTAAATGGGACTTTATTTTTGACACTAGTACTAGGCTTGTTATTAATGCTATAAACAGCATGAAGAAAAGCATAAGACCAAAATTTAAAAGGAATTGAGGCATGGGCAAGGAGAGTGAGACCAGTATCTACAATATGCCTAATTTTCCTTTCAGCCAGACCGTTTTGCTCATGCGTATAGGGACAAGCAATTCGGTGAATAATGCCTTATTGTTTAAAATAGGAGTTGAGTTTTTGATACTCGCCTCCCCAGTCGGAATGAACCGCTTTAATGGGTTAATTAAATTGAACTTTAACAAAAGATTTAAAATGTTTGCAAATAGAAAAGACATCACTTTTATTTTTAATGGGAAAAATCCAACTATAACGAGTAAAATCATCGACAAACAAAACAAAATAACGAAATCCTAAATTACTACTGTCAGGGGAAGGACCCCAAACATCGGTATGAATAATATCAAATGGAAAACAACTAGAATGTTCAACAGAAGCGAAAGGTAACTTTTCCATTTTGCCCAAACGACAAGCATCACACACTTGTGTCCGAGATGATGAAGAAACAGGCAATTTATTTTGATGAATGATATTAGAAACGACAGAAGGACGAGGATGCCCAAGACGATAGTGCCAAGTCTGGAAAGGAACGGTAGAATGAAAAAGTGCTGGAGGAGAACTTGGAGGTACGAGTTCATAGAGACCCTTGCGACTCTTGCCTTGTAAAAGTTCATAGGAGAACTTGGAGGTACGAGTTCATAGCTATTGCCTAACGACATACAACAGACCTGAAACTAAACATAACGAAAAGATAAGATAGCATTGTACAAGTTGAATTACAATTAAATACTATAAATAACAGCTGCTGGAAATGTTAGTTAACAAGCATGATATAAAAGAGACTGACATTTTAGCAGCAAATTAATAATTAATTAACATATTGATAGCATTAGTCCAATTGAATGTTATCTTAAATTAGTATATAATTAGATATCACCTAGAATAATTGTGTAGCTAGGTACAATGTAGCCATTAAATTAATAAAATTTCCTTGTATAAGGACAATATGACCTTTAAATCAGTATACAATTAAATTTTGCTTACAGTAATTAGTATAGGATGAATATAACCCTCAAATAAATAAATTTTCCTTATGTAAGGGCAATAAGACCAAATACATAATTGATTATATATATATATATATTAGAATGTCACAAATACTAAAGAATCCCACATTGAAAAGTTGTAGAGGAGATCTTGACCTTATAAGCGTGGGCACTGCACATCGTAATAGGCTATTCTTTTGGGGAGAAGGTAATGACCCCGTAACAAGTTGTATCAAAATCAACTCTACTCTTCTCTAATGTAGAGCCCTCACGACATATACCAGAGTGAGGTAGGCCCGAACCACTGTAGTATCAGAGCAATATGTGAGTACCTCTCCTCTGACAAGTATGGAGCCAGTGCAACGAGAGCGTTGCACAATCGAGTGGGATAGAATGTCACGAATACTAAAAAATCTCATATTAAGTGTGAGCACTGCATACCCTAATAGGCTAATTTTTTGGAAAGAAGGTAATGGCTCCTCTATATATATATATATATACTTGTTTTCTTATTCTTTACAGATTTGCATAATTAATTGTTGTTCATTTTAATTTTTTATGGGGATTTTTTTTTGCCACATTACAACGCAACACATCATAACTACCGTATGTAATGCAATATTCTCTTTTTTTTTCTTTTTATAATGATGATTATTTTTTCATTGGTACTGTAAGGAATAATCTTAAAGGTGCATTTAAAAAAGAAAAAACTCATAGAATTATATAAATAAAAATCTCTTAATAATACATGGGCAGGTTGTTCAAATTTGGACGTTGGCTTTCTGCAATAGAATGTATAATAGGGATCTTTACAAAAATACCTCTTTCTGGGATTTCGTTTTCAACAAAATACTCTTTTTTTCTAAATTATTACACGTGTATCTTTTTTTTCTTCCGTCATTTCTGTTCATCTTCATCTGTGTCTTCTTCTTCCTCTTTCTTTTTTTTTAGTTCTTCCTTTTTTTTTGTGGTTTCTTTTCTTCTCAGGGCCGGCATGAATGTTGCCCTCTTTAATTTCTCCGATGGCATTCATGACTAACACTAGAAGACTTTGAACAATCTCATAATCACCACGCACAACACTCAGATAAAAAAATAATAAAATAAAACTATTACAATAATTTTTTAAGTTCTTATTTTTATATTTGATTAATTTGTATTTTTAATTTATTAAAATTATTTAATTAATTGTTTGTACCGGCCCAAATAGCCCACCTCAAGATGGCTCGAGTCTAAACAGATGGCCCAAAGCCCACCGAAATAAGGCCCAACTTGTGTTTGCACATGTGAAGATCGGTCAAGCAAAATGTACGTAAATCGGTCAAAGCTCGGTCAAGTTTTGCACATGCCTTCAGTCAAGCCGATCGGAAGAACTTTCCTTTTGCGATATTAGGAAAGTACCAATTAGCAGTGAATGATTGATAGACCGATTAGGAAGGTTTCTATTTACAGTAGTTACCTTAGCTTTTCATGAGCCCGATATGGTAGGTTTTTTTGAATTGTTTCCTTATTTCTTACTTGTTTCCTTAAGCTAGAATAGGTAAGTTTTCTATTGATTTTATTTCCATATGTAGTCGGGCTCGGTGGCCTATAAAAGCTTAGGCTGTGGCATTTGTAAAGCTCTCTACACATTTTTTATCAACTCAATATACAATATATCAATTTTCTCATTTATCAGACCCGGTGTCTACTTTCCTCAGATCCCAGTGATCAACCGCTTCCCGACGAAGCAAACCTCCTATTTGATCCAAATCAAATAGGTTCAAAGGGACTCAACCTGTTCTTGCCCCTGTTGTCACCCCGAGCTGGCAACAAAGTCTATCGATCTTCTACCCTGATTCTGTGCAATTGTAATACAGGCTCACACGGACCCAAATCAAACAATCAAAAGGTACTCAGGCCGATCGCTCTTGAAGTATTAAGCCCGAACATCTTTTTGGCACGCCTAGTGGGACCCTTGTATGCCTGTGCAGACGAGATCACAGAAAGCAAAAATGAGCAAAGCTTCCAACACCAAAACTGATGGATCCAATGCCAAAACTGATGGATCAAGTGGTCAGATTCAAGGGCACATCTGGAATGACTTGTTAGAAAACAAAGACAAGTATAATCGCAACCTGCCACAGAGGAGACAGCCTATCCTCGGCAAGGAAGATATTGATTTTCTACGAGATGAGGTGTCGAGGGAGAATCATGCACTCTTCAATGACCTCATTGCCCAGATGTCCACGGTATTGCGGCCAATTCTCGAGAGGAATGAGTAGATCCAGATGCAGTCCCAGAAACAGCTGGAGGAGATCAGTGTCAACCTGCATCGCATGGCATCCACTTTAGAGGGTAAACAAAATATTGAACTCCCCAGGTACGCCTCAGATTCTAATAGACCAAATAGTCATAATTTGTAGTATGGTAATATGCGTTTAATGAGAAGACCTGATGAAAATGATAGAAATTATCCAACCCGATCTGTTAACTTTAATGATAATAGTTATCAAGGTCGAGTAGTGGGTAATAACCATAATCGACCAGGCACTATGTTCACTTATGAACAATAAGGCCGAGTTATTGAGTTAACCTCGGGCTAAGAAACATAACCATATAATAATCAAACGCAGTACCATACAAATGACTATAAATATGATTATCGGCCACCTATGACCGATCAGAGTTTATTAAGAGACACATTAGAAAAAATGTGTATAGACTTTAGACTCATTTCTAAGTCGATGTACAATAAACCCTATCCTGACTGGATAGATAAATTGCACCCATTCCCTAGGGGATACAAGGTGCCAGAGTTTGTACTATTTTCGGGTGAAGAAAAACATCAATCTTCCATAGAGCACGTAGCCTGATTCATAGTACAATGTGGGGAGGCATCAGCCAATGATTTTTGGAGGCTGAGACTCTTTGGTAATTCTCTGACAAAATCGGCCTTCACTTGATACACACACTTGCCCTCTAATTCAATAACTACTTGGAAAGATTTAGAAGAAAAATTCCATATTGAATTTTATAGGGCCAGACCCGACATATCCTTGGCCAATTTGGGAACATTTTGAGGGACAACACTTCAGGGACTTGTTTGCGCTAACCACTCGGGCTTCTAGTTATGAGAGGTTGCTCAGAGAAAAGGACCAAATGAGGGCTTCCTCCAAGGGGACTTATTACCAAGATCCCTTAGATGTATCGGCCATTGATGATGACTATGAGACCGATACTGATGATGAGGCCATTAATGTGGCCAAATACATTGGAACAAAAGCCAATGAATGTCAGGCCCTAAAAAGGCCGACAATGATAAAAGAAAAGAAGAAGATTCCCAAATCAAATAAGATAGCGAGGGAATATTCTTTTGACCTTACAAAGGCCGATGAAATCTTTGATGCTCTGATCAAAGACGGCCAGATTAAACTATCTGATGGCCATGTCATCCCTCCTCCGGAGGATCGGGCTGGTAAAGAATACTGCAAATGGCATAATTCCTGGAGACACACCACTAATAATTGTATAATTTTCAGGAACGTAGTTCAGAAGGCCATCGATGATGGGAAGCTCCTTTTTCCAAGAAGAGGGAAAGCTGTTGCAGTAAGCATAGTATTACCCAGGATACCATGTAATATGATATTTCCCAAAGACATCAAGGTGCTAGGCCCAGGGAAGGGTGAACCTTGAACACCCGATTGGCCAAGAGTCAGGATAGAGCTTAAACTTCCTAAAGAGGATAAAGGGGAAACTTCAAAGGTGAATAGAGAAGTTAGCTTCACTAATGAAGAAGAAGTAACATGCCCAACATGCAAACATTGCTTCATGTATACTCCAAAGAAACGGAGCAGATCCCCTAGGCATGTAATAAGAGACCGACAGGATTATCATCATCGGTTAAGACCCGAAGTTAGTTTAAAATCATTGGCCTATAGTAGAAGCCGATCTCACCCACCCAAAAGACAGAGGTTGAAGGAGGATTCAAGCAGAGATTCCCATAGGGATCAAGGCCATTCACCAAATCGGCCTGATGCTAAAACATTCAGACCCAAGGCAACTGAGTCCTGGCAAAAGCACAGACCAAAAGCTGATGCTTTCAAAAGGGTATGGTATCCAGACAAAGATGGAAGGCTCAGCATGACCAAGACCCAGAAAAGAAGAATGCAACGGCTTCATCAATCAGCCAGGCAGGCTCATGAACCATCGGCTTCTAGAGTTTCATCTGGGAGACCTCGGGCAGAAAGAGAAGGAGATGGAAGTCATCGACCTCTGAAGTTTGAGAGGGAGAGGACCCCTAAAGAAAGGGAACATAAGAAGAGGGTGGCCAATGATAGAGATCGGACAGTAAAGAAAATGTATGGCGAAAAGATTGATCCCCAAAAGAAGCCCTATTCCAACTTCAATTTGTACAAGCAAGAGAAAGGTAAAGGAAAGGCACAATGGTACTGGTCTGCCAAGGAAGGAAAAATCAAAGACGGACCACTACCTCCACCATCGCCAAAGGAAGAAGTCTTGGGCACTTCCACCAATGTTGTGACACTACCAAATGACTTCAAGTCGAAGCCAGGCCAGAAGTCCACTCTGGACGGAGATGTTATCATCCCTAATGACTGTGAGCTGAATGATGGACAGGGGGCATCCTTGACCATTCCACAGCCTGATCTTCTCATGACCAGACATATTCGGCCACTCTATATTAAGGCCGATTTTAATGGGGTGGAATTTAAGAGAGTTTTAGTGGACAACGGAGCTGGAGTCAATATTCTACCACTCAGAACTCTGAAGAAAATCGGTCTTAAAATTAAAGATCTGGAGAAAATTGATGCTATTATGACCGATTTTGCTGGGCATGATAGCGCTCCTGATGGTTTTATTATGTTGAATGTTAAAGTGGGCAGACATGAGTCACAAGGAGGGTTTTTCGTTATGGACGTCAAGACCAATTACAACATCCTCCTTGTTAGGGACTGGATACATTCCAATGCTTGTGTTCCTTCATCCCTACATCAAATGTTGTTCATATAGAGACCAGAAGGGGATGTGGAGGTCATCCATAGGGATACCAACCTATTTGGGGAAGAGGCCTTCCATGCAGAGGCCATGATGTACTTGCCTCATTTTTCTGGTTTCAAGAAGGGTTCTAAGACAAGCATTTCACTTGATCGGCCTGCAGTGATTGCATCAGGAGAAGTTGGCCGATCTTTTATAACAAATGATGTTAATGATATCGCCACACTATTTAAATAAAGAGCACATCCAATCGGCCGAGTGTATCTATGAAGAAGGAGAGCAAGATCCCATAGGCCGATTAAAAATAGGTGGTGTACACATCCCTACGAGCAAGATAGGGGATGATCCTATTCAAACCCCAGACCTCCTAAAAGAAGTCAATCTGGGTACTGAGGCTGATAAACGACCAATATACATCAGCTCCAAGCTAAGTCCAGAATTTGAAGCCAGACTAGTGGAGTTGCTGATAAAATTCAAAGATTGCTTTGCTTGGACCTACGAAGAAATGCCCGGTTTGGACCGAGATCTGGTGGAACATGAGCTACCTATCAAGTCAGGGTATCGGCCACATATCCAACCTCCTAGAGGAATGTCTAGGGATGTGGAAAATTTTGTAGCCGATGAAGTCAAAAGGCTAACTAACGCATGATTTATCAGGAAGGCCCAATACACCCAGTGGCTGTCAAATATTGTTCCTGTAGTCAAGAAGAATAGGAAAATCAGAGTCTGTATTGACTTCAAAAATTTAAACTTGGCTACTCCGAAAGATGAATATCCTATGCCCATGGCCGATATGCTCATTGATGCTACATCAAGCCACTACATTCTCAGCCTCATGGATGGTCATTCAGGATATAATCATATCAAAATTTGGGAGACCGATGTTAGCAAAACAGCATTCAGATGTCCTGGTGCGCTAGGAAGTTACGAGTGGGTGGTTATGCCATTTGGCCTTAAAAACGCTGGGGCAACTTATCAACGGGCGATGCACGAGATCTTCGATTCATTGATTGGAGATTTCATGGAGGTTTACATTGATGATGTCATCGTCAATTCCAAAGCCGATGAACAACACTTGGAGCACCTGACAAAGACATTCGAAAGGATGAGGCTCCATTGGCTGAAGATGAATCCTCTTAAATGCCAATTTGGGGTCTCAGCAGCCCATTTTTTGGGATTCTTGGTGCACCAGAGGGGGGTGGAAGTAGACGCTAACAAGACAAAGGCAATCATCCAAGCTGCACCGCTTGAGTCCAAAAAAGAACTACAAAGGTTAATCGGCTAGATCAATTATCTTAGGAGGTTTATTTCTAACATAACAGGCCGATTAAGAATTTGGTCACCCCTACTGAACCTCAAAGATAGGGAAGACTTTGTGTGGACAGCCAAACATCAACACGCTTTTGATCAGATCAAGGCATACTTAACTCATCCTCCAGTAATGGCTGCCCCAAGGCCGATGGACCCTTTGATACTATATATTTCGGCCTCAGAGACGTCTATGGGTAGTCTGCTTGCTCAGGAACAAGAAGGATTTGAGAGATCAATTTATTATCTTAGCCGGACACTAACGGATATAGAGATAAGGTATTCCTGTATTTCACATGTTGTAAGCTCAGGTACTACCTGCTGCCCTCTGTAGTATGGGTGATTAGTCAGACCAACGTCATAAAGTATATACTGTCAAGACCGTTCCTTAGAAATCGGCTTAGAAAATGGGCCATGGCCTTGTCAGAATTTACTCTTCAATACATACCTTAAAAAGCCATTAAAGGGCAAGTGCTGGTTGACTTCCTAGCTGATCATCCCACGATAGAGATACCAGTTAATCTTTGTGAGGCTAAGGGATGGAGAGTGTGGTTTGATGGTTCAAGGGCTTTGTCAGGCTCAGGGGCAGGAGTTGTTTTGGAATTACCCAATGGAATCAAAATGAGGATATCTTTCCTACTTGAATTCCCATGTACGAATAATCAGGCCGAATATGAAGCTCTTTTGATAGCACTTGAAATCCTCGTAGAGCTAGGGGTTCATAATATGGAGATCTATAGAGATTCCATGCTAGTAGTCAAGCAAGTATCAAGAGAGTATAGATGTGAATCAGTGACGCTGGGGGCATATTGTAACAAGGCCCAACACATGATGAAGGGATTTACAAGAGCCCGATTGCAATATCTGGAGAGAGAAGCCAATGACGAGGCAAATGATTTGGCTCAATCGGGCTTAAGCTACAAAGACCGAATATCATCAATCCCAACCTTGATCAGACCTCAGTCTTCATTGATGATGAAATCTAATAACCTATTCCAGGTTGTTGCCATTGATCTCGAGGCCGACTGGAGGAAGGAAGTTATGGAGTATCTCAACAATCCCTCCTTATCGGTCAAAAGACAGATCAGAATCATGGCACCAATATGCTACTGATAGATGGTGAATTGTTAAGGAGAACAACTTCCGGGGAACTCCTAAGGTGTATTGGTCCTAAGGAAGCAATACTGGTCATGGCCGAAACTCATGAAGGCATCGCAGGTGCACATCAAGGGGAAGAAAGATGAAGTGGCTGATTTGGCAATATGGTTATTTCTGGCCAACCATGGAGAAGGATTGCAAAGACTATGCCAAGGAGTGTAAAGCTTGCTAAAAATATGGACCGGTTCAGCATGTTCCAGCAAATGAGTTGCATTCCATTGTCAAGCTTTTACCATTTAGAGGATGGGCGATGGACATTATAGGGAAAGTTTATCCCGCATCATCCAAAGGTCATAGATTCATGCTGGTGGCCACAGATTATTTTGCAAAATGGGTGGAGGCTATCCCGTTAAAGACCGTTAATCAACAATCGGTCATTGATTTTATCACTAAACACATCATACATCGGTTTGGGATCCCAAAGTCCATAACTACGGATCAAGGGACTATGTTCACTGGGGAGGAGATTCAAGC
>CATIWK010173295.1:0-10914 GCA_949634005.1 Mallotus japonicus
TAAACTTAGCTCACTTTGATTAAAACTTGTAGATTAGACTAACATAGGGATTATGAGCTTGAATGATACATTGTTTATATGCTATTTCATGATTAGTTTGTCTTTTGGGACTTATGGATGTCTAAAATTGGGTTTTATGAAATTGCATGTAAATAAAGGATAAAATAATAATTAATAAGATAATTTTAAAAGAACACGAGACTAAGAGAAGTTGGTATTCCGAATCCAGAATTTCCTGGTTGTGGTGCTAGCTTTCTTTTAGAGAATCGAGTACCACCTCCGATTTTGTCCCAGTTATTACCCTGGGTGGCGACTCCATCATCTCCACTCTATGTCTTTGTGATGTAGTAGTGTGTTCCCTAAAGCTCTGAGCTTAAACAGTGTCGCAGTTGCAAGAAACTTGGGCGCGCGCTAAACCCCGCCGTCTACACCTGCATCTTCGGTTTGGAAGCATTGCGCAGTGCAGGGGTAGAAGATGTCACTGTATACGGAGATTCCATACTAGTTATGAAGTAAGCCTCTAAGGAGTGGGAAGTAAAAGAAGATAGGCTACGACTGTATTGGGATCATTTGGCCACTGTTTCATTATCTTTTACTTAATGCAAATTTGTCCACCTACCAAAAGAAGAGAACCAGATAGCAGATGCCCTAGCTACTTTAGCATCTATGTGGGAGAGTGGAAAGCAACTAGAGGTTAAACCTTTGATCCTAACAAGATCCCGAAACCCTTGTCATGAGGAAGTAAGGGTCATGCCAATGGATGCTCACGAAAGACCTTGGTTCTACGATCTGCAGCGATACTTAGAGACAGGACAGTTCCCTAAGGGCGCTGAAAGGAAAGAAAGAGTGTTGTTAAGAATGCTATCATGATAATTCATCAGCTACAACAGGATGCTATATAAGAGAATGCCGACTGGAGTTCACTTAAGATGTGTCGATAAAACTGAAGCTCAGGAACTTATGGAGGCAGTGCATGGAGGAGTATATGGGCCACATATGAACGAGACAGTATTGGAAAAGAAGATAGCTCGGCAGGGTTATTTATAGATAACAATGGAAATGGACTGTGTCAAGTTTGTAAGGAAATATCATAACTGTCAAGCCTATGGTGACGTCAGTCATCTACCATCTATAGAACTGCAAGGAATGACCTCTCTGTGGCCGTTTGTAGTCTGGGGAATCGACATTATTGGGGAAGTAAGACCGAAAGCGTCAAACGGTCAACGATACATTATAGTGGCCATCGACTATTTCTCCAAATGGATTAAAGCTAAGTCTTACGCTACAGTTGGCTCGAAACAGATGGCAAGGTTTATTGAAAAGAACATAATTTGCCGGTATGGATTGCCTCATCATGTCATCACTGACAATGGCATCCAATTTCAAGTTGAGACTGCTGCCTTGCTGCAAGAGTATAAAATCGAGCATCACAGATCGTCTCCTTATAAACCACAAACGAATGGTGCAATAGAGGCTGTAAACAAGAATGTGAAGAAGATCTTATCCAAGACACTTGAGAATTACAAGGACTGGGCAGATTATCTGCAGTTTGCACTGTGGGGATACATGACTACTGCTAGGACTTCGACGGGAGTCACTCCTTATTCCTTAGTATATGGATGTGAAGTTGTATTACCGATAGAGGTTGAGATTCGGTCATTAAAGGTTCTTTTAGAATCTAAGATCCCCGAATATCAGTGGGTGGAGAGCCGCTTAACACAGCTTACATTGTTGGATGAGAGAAGGATGAAGGTCATGTATCACGCATAGTTGTACCAGAAAAGGGTAGCTCGATCCTATAATAAAAAGATAAATCTGGGGAAGATCAAAGAAGGAGACTTAGTGCTTAAACTCATGAAACCGATCATGACCGACCCTCGAGGGAAGTTTAAGCCTAACTGGGAAGGTCCGTACCTGGTAAAGAAGTTATTCTCCAGAGGCGCTGCTATCATATCTGATCTAGACGGGAATGAATTCAGAGAGCTCATTAACCTCGACAAGCTGAAGAAGTACTTCCTGTAAAAGTCTCGCTAGGGAGAAAACCTCGCAAAGAGGCTGCTATACAAAAGTTAGAGACAAAAAAAATGAAGAAAGTAAAAAGTCCTGCTGGATTGAAAACCTTGAAAGAGGCAGTCCAGGCAAAAGTTAAGGACAGGTAAAATGAGAGAGAGAGCAAAAAATGGTTAGTTGGAAAACTTGCAAGGTCAAGCCAACTAACGACGTGAGATATGTCAAAAGCGAAATGTATATGCATATTGTGCTTGAATTAAATGAAATATATTGTTCTAATTATTGTTAAACATTGCATTAAGTGTCCACTACAAACTATTTAACTAATAAAAGGAAACTCTATTTCACAAACAAGGAAAGATGGCCTAGTTCATAACCTAATTTTGTTTCCTTTTCTTTTGATGAACACTCTGAACACTGGATGCTTGCAATTCCCTCATTCTTTTGTTTCTAACAAACTAGTCTTTTTCTGTTTCTTGCAACTGAATCCACGCCTTGTACTGATCCTCGGTGGATGGATCTCCATTGTAGTCTACACCCCTCTGAATAGCTCTTCGAGGCCAGGTAGCGCTTAAGTTTTCTAGAAAGTTCTGAGAAAGAGGTCCGGGATCAAATTCATACATGAGCTCCGGGATCAATTGCTTTTGTCCATATTGTTGATAAAGCTGAGCTAGATTGTAAAATGTGGCAGAATGGAGGCCAACTATGGGAACACAATAGGTGTAAGAACGAAGAGTTACGTGTTGTAATCTCCACCACGGGCACATCCATCGGATCAAGATGTCAGGGAGAGTTGACAGCCAACCTAGGATATTGTCTGGAACAGGAAGCAATCTTCTAGTTCTGTAATGTTTGGCCCTGTAGTGTGCAATGTTTTGCGGAGGATCTAGTAGTCCTAGCTTTTCATGGAGCCACATCTACAAAGATGATAAACAGATAAATTAAAGATGACAGAGTGGTAAAGTGTGGGGGCAGAAAGAGAACACTAACCTCCAATAGTATCGGACTCCTAGAGAATCACCTAGTTGAGGCAAAGTTGTCTAGCCCGATGAGCGTTTCAGCTAGAATGAGAGGGAATGGGTTGAGTCCTGCTTCCACTTGGCCCAAGATGTGTAGGATCTTAGAATCACAGTTCCCTAAGAGCGAAACGAGCAAGAATTGGGCATACAGGCAAAGGGCCATCAATCTGGGCCAACAAGCTTCCGTTTTGTCCATGTTTGAGACGATCTCAATGAGGGATTCTAACTCAGTCTTAGAGCTGAGAATGCAGTAAGCTAAAGACTAAGGTGAAAGATCAAGCATCTGGGCCATCTGGTATTGAATAGAGTGCGGATCCGAAATTCAGAGGTTAGGGATGACAAGTTGAGAAGTGGAATCCGTGATACTACCTAGTAGAGCTTCGAGTTCTTCCGGTAGAGGGCATAGCTTTGTAGTACTAAACTGAAAAACATATTTTTCAGGATCCCAGAATTGAACCATAGCATGAAGAAAGGGAAAATTGATTCTCTTAGTGTGTAATGATCTGAAAGCTATAAGCGAAACGGCTCCAATCTGGCCCATGATTCTCCATCCAGGCTTTTCAAGATTGACTGTAGTCGTTTGAGGCTTCTTTCGATCATTTTTAGGGCTATTCTAGAGAGAGAAAATGAAGTGTGG
This sequence comes from Mallotus japonicus, assembly GCA_949634005.1. Taxonomy (NCBI): domain Eukaryota; kingdom Viridiplantae; phylum Streptophyta; class Magnoliopsida; order Malpighiales; family Euphorbiaceae; genus Mallotus; species Mallotus japonicus. Next base: position 3,667 of record CATIWK010173295.1, read on the forward strand.
GATGAAGAGAAGAGGAATGGAGAATGAATTGCAAAGTTAGGTATTTAAAGAGTTCTACAGAAGAGCAAGGAGGCGATCGCCTCCTCGAGGGGTCGATCGCCCCTTGACCAAGAGGCGATCACCTCTTAATCAGAGATTCAAGAGGCGATTGCCTCTCTAACAGAATGATGTGCAATGATTTCAGGAGAAAATGGGACAGTTTTGACTGTAAATATGAAATTCAACTGTTAAAAAAGATATTATACACGCAACAGACATTCATTTGTTCCTAAAATTACGAATAGGTATAATTGATTCGGCAAAAGGTTCAGTTCATGAAGAGATCAATGAAATGAATGAATAAATGTATATAAAAGGACTGCTGAACATCAGAAGCAGTAAAAGGTAATGTATCTCAAAAAAGGGGAAGGGGATCCTAAGCTACAGACACTCTACTCAGTGCCCTCCGAGTCCCCAGCATCATCTCCATCACCAACAGCACCTGCAGTCTGCTCACCTCCGTCGGCTCCTCCTCGACGTCCTCGTCTTCATCTTCATTGATTTGCAAAACCTTAATATGATGCTGGATGGTAGTGATCCTCTCCTGGCTTGCTCTGTCCAAGTCCTGCACACAAACATGAGGTAAGAAGGACATACATACATGCATACATATAGAAATAGGAAGAATGCTTACCCTCCACTGCTCAGTGCCCTCTAACAGGTAATCTCTCTGAGCCTCGATCAGCCTGTACATGTACTGACCCTGCTCTAGTGGAATCTGCATTATTAATAGAATGATCATTACAAATGAATATTTCTAGAATGATGTAATAGATAGGTTAGAGCTGAACTCACGTAAGTAGTGCCTGGGAGGATGCAAGCGGGATCGAGATCCTCGTCCAACTTGAGGAATCGTCGAGACATCTCCCCAGGAGGGACCCAGCATCTGACCAAGGAGTCAGGTACATGCGCAAGGCTGCTGATCACTACTGGAGTAAAGGAACTGGAAAGGCTAACAGGAAGTCCACTCTGTTGCACTGCGACTGAAGTACCTACCTCACTCTGCTGTGTGCGAAACCTCGGGGGGGCTCTCTCCCTTGCCTGAGGTCTAGCCCAAATTGTGGGACCAGCAGCCACAGCCTAAAGATGAAAAGCCTTGTCAAAATCTGATGATCTAGCAAGAAATGAGATAAAAAGTTAAAAGCATACCTGAGAAGTGGACCCGATAGTGAAAGGCACTCGCTGTAGGAGATGAGATCGGATGAAGTCTAGTTACCGGCTCTTCACCCGCACGGTATGATCAACAGCTAGCTCCCCAGTGACAGCCTGACTGAGCTCCTCGCCCTCTAGCTCGTGTGCCCAGAAGAGGTATCTAGGAGGGGACTTTGGGATGCGTCTGACTCACGAGCATCCACCCCAGTTGAGGACTCTCTCCCCAAGGTACCACACCCGAAAATCGGGGCCTCGAAGTAAGACTCTCCGTAGTGAGAGGGGCCTAGAACGCACCATCTCAAGGTTCCACCGGTTCTCAGGACCCCATGGATCACTCCGTATCTGCAAGGGAGGTAATGGGTAAATAAGTGTAATCAAAATAATGTATTAAATGAGTTTGTATTGTTCGTTTTAGGTACCACCTCAGGAGTCAGGGAGTTCAGCCACTCCCTATGAACATGAACATAGGCTAGGTGCCTCCTGCAAGGTAAGTTTATCAGCAAACGATAACAGAATTTTGGAAAAAAAGAGAAAGAGAGAAAAGAGTACCAGTGTAGCATGCCAAAAGTCACAAAACCTCTTCGCCCCGCGCACTACCTTATCCATGCTGCGATAGAGGTAGGCTAGAGCACAACTGCCCCAGTCGAAGGTAGCCACCTGATCCAGATCCCTCAGGGGCATGAAAAACATCAGATCAAAGGAGCTCGCTGTATCGGCAAAGGGGGTGGTGCCTAGAAGGTAAAGTAGGTAAGCTCGCACCACCTAGTCGATCTCCCGGGGAGAAGTCATAGCCGTAGCTCTGTCTCTCGTATAGTGGCTCCGGATCGAGTCGATCTTAATGGTATAGGTCCCCTTCATGTCCAGGACTATACCAAGAAGACGCTAGATATAAGCAACAGTGTCAGGGTTGGTCCGATGTAAGCTTGCATTGAAGGGGACTGCTACTTCAGCGTATGTAATCCCAATAATCACAGCGAATGACACAGGGTCTACTGTCAACTCTCCGAAAAGGAGGTGGAATGTGTGAGTGGTGTCGAACCACCTCTCCATTAATGCATGCAGGGGCTGGTAGTCGGTCTTCCCTTGCTCCTCAGGAAAAGATAAGATGAAATCCTCGAATCCAATGTCCTGGATCCGATCTCTCTGGCCATTTGTGAGCTCGCTATAGAAGACACAAGCCCTAAGGAAGTTCCCCGCACCCTTAAACGTCTGTGCATTATGCTGTCGAAGAAATCAGGGAAGTTTACTTAGTATTGATTAGTTAAATGCTGTAAAATTTGAAAGAAATTGATCAAAATGTAGAGGACTCTAGTCAATGGACGATCGCCTCTTTGTCAAGAAGCGATCGCCCCTTGCCAAGAGGCGAATCATCTCGTCCTGACTAGGAGGTGAAAGCCCCTCATACAGGAGGTGATCGTCTCTCTAGTTGGTAAGAGACGATCGTCTCTTAGTCAAGAGGCGTTCACCTCTTGGTCAGGAGGCGATCACCTCTGCGAAGCGAACAGGTAGCCTGATTCAAAATTTGATTAATTTTTTATGTTTTAATCATGCATTGTCTCATTTTTCTAATCCTAAGTGAAGAATAAATATGTATAACTATTAACCAGATGAATTTTGCAGGAAATAGTGAGATTTGGGGGTACTAACCTCTCCTGAAGTGAGAGAACATATGTGTGACCTCAGGTCTGCCAGAATGGGGATCGTGTCTCCCCTCAAGTATCTATGCGTGCGTGGAGGATGGATCAAAGGTGGAATGAGATCCCAAGGTGAAAGTGGCGGTGTCCTCTCAGCAGGCATGGTCATAAAGTATAAGACATAAGGAGCAAGAAAGAAAAAGGAAAAGAAAAGAAAAGAGGAAAAGGAGAAAGTGAAAAAAGAAAGGGATAGGTTTCCTATATATAAGGAAAAGAGAGTGGGCTTCTAGGGAAGTAGGCCTCTAGCAATGATTAGAATAAGGGAAGAGAGTTAGGTGGGTCCATTTAGGAAGAGGAGGCCTGTTGGCTAGAAAGAAGGGGCCTACTGCATAGGCATAATAAAAAAAAGAGAAAAAAAGAAACTATTGTCAGAATAGTCTGAATAGGTGGTCGATCGGGCAAAGTCCCTGAGGCATCATGATTATTCGAGCAAGTGTTTGATCTGGCGAAGTTCCCGAGGTGAGTCATTCGTGTCTAAATTTTAAAACATGTGTGGTTCAAGTGACTGAGTTCAAGTGACTGACTCGAAGTCAGGGATCGGTTATGAAGTGTCTGATCGAAGCATCATTGATGAAGTGTCTGATCAAAGCATCAGTGATGAAGTGTCTGATCGAAGCATCAGCGAAGAGATATCTAATCGAAGTATCAGAATAGAAGGAACTGTCTCTTGGGCCAGTAAAACCCAAGGATGATGGCGTGAGCTTCCTGCAATCATAATAGAAGGAACTGCCTCTCGAGCCAGTAAAACCCGAGGACAACGGTGTGAGTTTCCCACGTTCAGAACAGAGGAACTACCTTTTGGGCTAGGAAAACCTGAGGATGACGGCATGAGTTTCCCGTAAAGTGGCGAAGTTGGGCTTGATAGAGTTCCCAAAGATCATAGTTAGCGTGATGACTGTTCGGGTTTGAATCCCCGAAGTCAGCAAGTGTTGAGTAACCGTATGGGCCAGTAAAACCCTAAAATCATGGTTGCATTTCAGGTTAGAGAACTTATCTCTCAGGTGACACCTGAGAGCGAGGTATGTCGTTATCATTCTTCTTGAGTGTTGTGTATGTTGATTTTTCAAAAATTTAACTGCATGCGTGCTGTTTCTTTTTCGAAAATTCAAGGAGGCAAACTATAGACACCCGGTTCGGTCAGCCCATAATAGGGGACGAACTGTGGTTATTCAGTTTGATCGGCCCGCAACAGAAGCCCGAGGATGAAAGCTCGAGTTCAAATGCAAGAAAAGCCCAAAGATTCTTTTAGAACATGCCTAAAACCCCTTTAGAACCCAAAAATAGGTCCAATCCCGTGACCCAGCAATGAAGCCCAAGCCTGAGGCTGAAGGGGTGCCGCCTCTTCATCTAGAAGGCGATCCCCTCATGACCAGAGGGTTATGAGGCGATAGCCTCTTGGTCCACCCACTTGCTGCTGCATTAAATGCAGCAAAGTGATCCCAATAACCTGGCTGCCCCCACTCATTTTTACTCTACAGAACTACATGGGAAAGATAATTTTGAGGGAAAAGAGGGAGGCTAGGTGAAGGGAAATGATGGGAAAGAGAGTAGGGGGGGCAGTGGGTGGCCTTGGGGGATTAAAAAGGAAAGAAAAGAGAGAAGAAAAGGAGATTAGCAACCATTAAGGAAAAGACTGAAGAAGAGAGAGCTGGAAAAGAGAGAAGGGAGAAGTTCTTGAGGAAGAAGAGTGATTCTTCTTGAGAAAGAGAACCCATTGTTAAGAAAAGGCTTTACTCTTGAAGAAGAAGGAGGTGATCTTGTATTTAATAAGCATCTCAGCTCATAAACAACTTTTGAGGGCTAAGTCAGGGAGATCAAGCTTCACTTGATCAGTAAAAGTCTTTTTCTTTAAGCTTTTAAGTTCACACTTCACATATAATTGTTTTGCTTCCTTTTTCTTATGTTTTAAGTTGTGATTTGTTTATATTCTTGAGTTATACTCATAATATGATGATTTGAAAGCATTCAACATCTTTGTAGGAGTTTATTTGCTATGTATGTGATCATTTGCTTTACTTAGAAGTAAAGAAAGCTTCCTAGTGCAGTTTCGTCTGGCTGGGAGGCGATTGCCCCTTAGTCAAGAGGCGATGCCTCTTGATTAAGTGCCGATCGCCTCTTAACCAGAGAATCAAGTGGTGATCGCCACCTGAATAAAGTTGTCCACAACTCTACTTTAAAATTTCTCTAGTTGCTGCAATGATTATGATCTTGATAAACTTTCACATGTTCATATTTACAGTTTTCCATGTATGACTACTTTTGTCGTCTCATTTAAGGTTAATATGCTTAATCCACATGATCTATATTTTGTATTGATTTGATTTAAAGATGACCTTGTGAGATACATTATTTGCAAGATTACTTTTATATTTTCGGGGATTAATCTTTGATGTTTGCAGAACCTGGGGTGACTCATTGATTAAGGGGAATTGATTCCTCTTAAGTAGTTCTTGAGAGGTTTTGTAAGAATTTTCTTTCTATATACTTCTGGTTTATTCTCTGTATATTATTGTTTATTTTCAGTATATTTCCCTTGTATTTAAAGCGAAGTTGTTGCAATCCTTAATCCCTTTCCCCGCATATTCGGAATGTATGGTTGTAAACTTTGATTTTTGATTGATTTTTGAGACATAAATGCATGAAATGAGATTAATGTGTAAACTTGAACTTAACATAAAAGTTGATCCATTGTTCGAAAGCAACCAAATATTTGCATATTAATAAAGGAATAATCGAATAATTTAGGGTAATAAATCACGAACATAAACGGAGGCCGACCGCAAGGTCGGGTGAGCAATCAAACACTCGTACCCAGTTTCTAAACTCGTTCTCTGATGACGGCTTCTGGGAACCTCCGTGGAATCCAGTTGCTGTACAAGTGTATCCCGGTTTTTATCTGGGTGATGACTCCATCTCCAATTAGGCTTTGACCTAACTCATATTTCCTAGTGGGCCTTGAGCCCGTATAGTGTCGTGGTTGCCAACACTTGGGTGCGCACTAGACCCCGCCGCGTACAGTGGTGACTCCACTGGGGATAGAGAAACTGATTCCAATGTTTATGATTTATCATCTTTGATTATTCCTTGATTTCTTTTGCATTCCTGTTGCATTCACTACATGCTTTGAACACAATGAGCACTTCAGTCCCTATTTAGCCGGTAATGGTCCATACTTCGCTACCTGTGTTTCACTCAAACCTGGTGGTGGAATATCGCCTGTTACCACTCACGACATGTACAATCCACGTTGCTTGGACCCTTGAATGGGGAGACGTATATGGATGTATATAGTTGTAGAAGCCGAAGCCTTACTGCCCGAGACTCAAGCTCATATAGTGACTTAGCGATTTTCATTAGGAATGTTCCCTTATGCATGTGTTTTATGCCCTTTAATGAATACTTGTAATAAAACCAAGCCCGTTATCAATGGACCTTGTGCAAGATAGGGCCTTTCATGCCTAAGTTCGACCCGTTTAAATGGATATTGCCAAAAAAATGTGTGGGCTTGTCATGCCCACCATGGGCCCATTATAAATGGATCGTCATAAGGTAGGCCCTAATGTCACTCTTGGTCCGTTGAGGATGGACTTTGAATTTATTAAAAGGATTTGTTACTTGTTTGCATCAGTCTAAGAGATCTTGCATACATCAGTTTTGATGTCCCCTGTTGATAATCGAAACTAGGCCAAAAATCCTAGGATAAGATACTCGACAATGAATGCGTGTGAGGGAGGAATAAAGGTGGAGATCATTCATTTTGAAGTTTTGTGATTTGCTTTCTGTTATTTGTAAATTAGATGTTTTTGTTTCCTTCTTGCTTTCAGTAATGAAACCAGCCTGCACATCATGCATACACGTCATGCATAATTTTGACTTGTGGTTTTGCAGCTATAGATCCTTCAAGTTCATCTTTCTGGACTCGTTCTAGTTCCGGTCGCCTCATTAAAAGCTCAGAAACAGTAATGACAGGCAGTTTTGATCCTGAAGCTTTTAAAACAGAGTTAAAGGATGAGGTGGTTGCACAGTTAAAGGAAGAAATGGCTGCTCAAAACCGAGCTATGATGAGAGAGATGATGGGAGAGATGACTAAGCTGATCAAAGAGAAACAGTCAGCACAACTAGCACAGCCAACTACTCCAATTGACCTGGATGCTAAAGTCCCAATAAGAGTAAGAGAGGAAGATGAGGTTATAGTGCTGGCTGACCCGATAGGTCGAAGGAATGTAGGCCAAGCTGAGGAAAGAGAATAACCTGATTGGGCTAAGGACCTGACCAAGGCCGTGACCTAGATGCAAGTAACAATGAAGGAGAAGGGCATGGCCACTCCAATGGATTACACCAGTCTGACTCAAAGTGAAGAGGA
>CATIWK010173315.1:0-12927 GCA_949634005.1 Mallotus japonicus
TGTCAAAAACAAACAATTTGCATTAACAGTTTGATGCAGCTCACAATCAACAGTAAAATTAAGTTCAAATGATCAAATTTGCACCAATAATTGGTTGAGATGTGCTTTTATGACTCAACAGAAGACAACAGCATTTTCAATGTTGCATTTTTGAGTGAAAAAAGGATGAAATTAAAAAAAATTAAAGTTGGGGGACTCAATTCTTTAAAATAGAAGATAGGGGACCAATTGCAAAAAACCCAATAAGTTGGGGGACCAACTAATGGGTTATTCCAAGTTGTAATTGAATACCTTCTAACTTTTACAGACTTTTTTTAAGTCTTTAAAAATCTTAATTGAATACCTCATTACTTTCCTAGAGTCCTAAAAAAAACTAATTAAGTACCATCTAGATGCTGGTACTAGATGCATCATCTATATACTGGTCCTAATTGAATACCATATATCCTTAAGTACTTTTTAAAATCCTAATTAAATACACCCCTTTTTAAAGGAAAATGGTGGAAAATAAAGGAAGATGTTGGTACATATAGATGATGCATTTAAGAACTAATTAAGGATATATTTAAAAAGTGCAGTACCACTGATGCGCTAAGATTGTGAGATAGTATAGACAATTACGGTGGATAGTCTAGTGCCGATCTTATGTATATATTATATAAGGTATGGACATTCAATAAAACCTTCCATATATATATATTTCTTCATGAACAAGTAGAGAAATTCTTCCAAATTCTCATAAAATTGAATTTAACTGAAATTTCATGAAGTTAAAAATTTGAATTTAAATATTTCTTCCAATGGGTAATAAGATGTTAATTTAGTATTGCAATAGCATTTTATTTTATATATCAATAGCATTCAAGTGCAGTGTAAAAAGATTTAATTTTTTTCTGATCGCTAAGGTTATGAGTTTGAATTCTGCTAAAATGCTCAATGGGTGTTGGCACTAAATTGCATATAGTTTTAAGATTCATTTGAGCATGCATTCACTTATCTTAGGTTGCATTTAGGTTAATTTAGCTATAAAAATAAATACTTTTATATTTTGTTTTGTTTTTTTAGGGAAAAGAGGTTTTGGAAGTGTTTGATGGTGAAAATGAGCAAAAAGGAACAAAGGGGAGAAGAACAGAGTCCAGCCTCTGCACGCAGTCTGAAGTGCGAGCGCAGGATGTTCAAAGCAAGCAAGCAATTCCAAGTCGAGGTTTTCTAGCAATCGTGGGATTCTGGTAGCCCAACCTGTTATGGTGAGTGTGGCATAATAGCGAGCACCACCCTTTCATAGGAAGCCCCTCTGCCACGATCACGGTTTGATGCACGATTGCAGCAAGCTCGATTCCAACATAGAATATGCTGAGGTGACATTTTAAAACAGCAAATCTAGGGGGGTGAAAGGACGTTCTAGAAGAGGCTATATAAGGACAAGGACCACGATTTTGGAGGGGGGGGTCGTCCTTGGAAACAAGACCCATAACAACCAAGAGAGAGAGAGAAGAAGAAAGAGGAGAAAAAGAAGGTAGAGAGGAGACTCTATTGAAGACCCAAAAGTTTGATAACAATCTCTTTCTCCCTTCCTTTCTAGTGATTATTTGGTTAATCTCATGGGTTGTATTTGAATATTGAATGATGGATATTGAAGCCATGTTTGGCTAGTTTTATTTGTGTTGTTGGAATTTTGAAAACCAATTTGATTCAAGTTCATTTAATAGTTCTTGTTCTTGTTTATATTGCATATTGTGTTTGTTGAGCATATTGAATGTTGTGTTCTGGCCAAATGCAACTCTTGTTTAGTTCTATGCATTAAGAGATCGATGCAAGATCTAATAAACCCACAAATGCATGTTAGATTAATTAATGACTTGAGAGAGCTTGATTCAATCCAATTCTCTATAAGTTTACTTAATGCGCTGTATGTTTGATGTTGTCTTATTTTTATGGTAATGACGAGAATTAAGCCATAACTTTGAGATTTAATTGATCCATGCCTGTAGAGTTTAGCATTACTTGAGAAAGAGTGCTAAATGACTCTTGGAAACTTGAGATATGCAAGTCAACTTGAATAGATCTATCATTTGACTTGATGAAAATGTGGTGTACAATTCCCCAACAATATGATCGCCATATTTAATTGATTCATTTCTTCTTTGATTAGTTAATGATAGCTTGATTCACATTTTACTATTTGTTTGTTATTGTAGTTTATCCATTAATGCTTTGTTTATTCAAATTACATTGTGAAGCTCTAAACAAATTCGATTAGGATTAATAGGGGTTTAGTTCACAATCCTTGAGGGAACAATACTCTACTCTCTATTTTATTACTTGTTGACCCATATACTTATGGCAACAACATGGGGCTAAATTTATCCTTTGAGTACATATATAATTATAAAAATTGTTGATTTTTTTGATATAATAACTTTTGGCATTTAATAATCATAAGAATATCAGTTGATTCTAACCTAGCTGGTTGGATCTCATAAGAGTGTCTATTTTTTCCGTGTATAAAACTTAAACTCAAAATTTTATCAAAGGAAATCTAATAAATTTTTGGAAAAAAGTACAATAAAACACTTTGTGGTTATGTTTTTTTTTTTCACTTAAAGTGCTGTGGTATTTTTCGTAATATTTAAGGATTTGTGGTTTGATTCTACTTGTATTTTGGTATCTCACTCATTAATAATATTAAAAATATATGATATAATGTTAAAATAATATGAATTTGTAATAGTGAAATTATTTAATAAGTAGTATAGCATTCAACTAACTAAAATAATTTCACAATAAATAAAAATAAGATGTATTTTTAATTTTATTATGAATTAAAAGAACTAATTTTTAAAATAAATTTGTAATATTTTTAAAAGTATTTAAATAGTTATATTGATAGTAAATCACATGTAAAACATTTGTATTATTGAGAGGGAATGTTATATTAAAGTTTTGTGCCAAAATAATGACGATGTTTGTTGATAGAGTATTACTGTATTAGAAAATGAAAATACATACCTCTAAATGTTACGAAAAAAAATCACAAGTTTTTAAGTGAAAATACATATACTTTTTTGTATTTATCCCTAAATTTTTTATCACATAAACCAACATCCATTTGTAAAATTGTTGATTTTTTACTAGGTTTATTAAGTGTGTTCAATTAGTTTAGGATGCTAACCCCTATTTTTCTATTTATGAATAAAAAAATTATATATCATTTGAATCAATTTCAATTAAATCAATTGTGTATAAGAAAAATTAAATTTGATAATGAGATTGTATAACATACCTCTTAAGTTAGATTAAAATGTAAATTAATATTATATATTCTGTCAATCTTCACACCCTGAAACTTCAAGCAGCAGAAACAAGCCATTATATAGTAACATCACTTCCACTTCAGAGTTGAAGTTCATGGTAAGTAAATGTCTCCATAGGACCAAACATAAATAACAAAACCAACCTGCGGGATATAGTCCTATAAGAGATTGCAGATGCTAATACTATGATTACAAGTACATATTTACAGAAGGGAAGGATCAAAAGCAAAGTCCACAACTGATCTAAGCTCATCCCAATCACCATAACTGAAGAACTGATCGTTTCCGTAAGGACTTGTAATGTTCGTCGACGAGGATGCCATAGATTGAGGCTGAACTATGGAGCTCAACTGGTCTGCATGATACAGCTGTTTCCTCTCATTGACATGATTAAAAAGTATCGGCTTCTTATCGCTATATTCAATGATAGGAGCACCAAAACTAAGATAATTTTCTCTGCTATTTGAATCCACACTGCAAGTCTTAGAGCTAGTATCAATTGGTGGTTGACGTTTGGTGGATAATTCTCTCCAATCTGGTGTATACTTCCTGTGCGACACATTTCGCTTGAAAATTCGACAAAGTGTCCATACTTCCTGTGATTTCATGAAGGAAAAAAGATGATTAATTACACACCAATTGCTTACAAGCGTAACGATATAGTTTTGTGTTCATTTTACTTTGTTACGTACCGCTTCTTGAGCAGAATTTTTAGCATTGGCAAGGTTGATGGGGTTAGAGTCATTAGTCGGAAGGCGAAATTCGTGCATCATCCAGTCAGTTTTGGTCCCTTTGCCTGCACTTCCACGATAGTATACTAATGTCTTCTTGAGTCCAATGCATTCTCTGGTTTCACCGCCATTTGGATAAACAGGCTTGTCAATGCCTGTTGCTTTCCAGAATCCAGATCCTGTCACTCTATTTGGTCTTATGCTATTCCTATATTTCCTCCCTCTCTTGCAAAAGAAGTACCCTTCTTTGTCTCCAACACTGCTCGGCTCTGATACATACGTATCATCAACAAATTAAGATATATACCAGAGATGTTTCAGTAAGATGCATGATCCCAATGAGCATTGAATATATATGTGTACATATATATATATATATGTATGCATGATCCCAGTGTGTGTATTGTATGTGTTTTGTACAATTCAGAAACATATATATATATATATATATATATTGCATACATTGGAAAGGAAGTGAATTGGATATTTACTTAGTCGTTTTTTATTCTTGAGACGTTAATTAGAGCAATAAATTATGAGTGACATATATGATAATTAAGTGAATTCGAACTAATTATTGAAGACTTTAATCGATGTCCTCTTTCTGAATTTTTGTGATCATCCTCCACATATATATATATTTCCCTTGAAACACAAATATATTTTCAGTCTTCATGCATTATATATCAGTAAGAGTTGGCTTCTTTAAACAGAAACTAAATAGACACTGCATGCAAAGTAAAAAAATGTTGCACCTAAGAATTGCACAACAGTCGACAAATGTGTGCTGAAATTGAGCTTTAGCTCACTACCAAAGTTGTCTTTAGGGTTGTATAAGGTTACCTTAGTTAGAGCTCGTTTAATCACAAAAAAGAGAGAGAAAGAAAATCTTGATTAATTACAAAATCTATGTGAATGAAATCAAACTGTCAAAAATATCACTTCAGTACCAATCAATCCCATCAAATAATCAGATCTTTTGACTGTTCTCAATCTATTCGAACCCTAATCTGTTCTTCTACTTCCACTTCTTCTTCTTTAACAGTTAGAATAAAAAGATATGTATCCAAAGCAAAAAAGAGTGATCATCAAATAATTAAAAGAGCAAAAGTGAAAAGCATACTTGGAAGATCCCAAGGATCGTACTTGTAGATGTCAACTTGTTTGATAAGCTCAATACTAAGTGGTTTCTTATCAACCTTTCTTCGAAGGTAAAACCCTACGAGTTCTTCATCAGTTGGATGGAATCGAAATCCAGGAAGTGCAACTTCTTCTTCATCATCATCCATACAGCTGTTGCTGCTGCTTCTTTTATTTGTGTTCATCATGATTTCTTGGTAGCTGGCTAGCTACTGCTCGATCGAATTGATTAATGGGAAATGATCAGAAACTAGCTAGCAGGACATTTTTGATTTGCAAAATGTAGAAAAATATAGATATATATTGAGAAATAGAAGTCATGGAGGCGGTGGTTTCTTGGGTCAAGTCTTGTGTTTGACTGTGTTGTGGCAAGGGGACCATTCATATCAAGCAGAATATGGAAATAGTCTTCTGTACTATTGTTTGTTTATGGCTAGCCATCGAAGACTTTACTCATTTAGCTTAGCTAAGGCCTCAAGGACTTGAGTATTGTTACTCTATATCGCACTTCTTTTCAATCTCTATTAGCTACCAATGTCCTTGTGACATCACAGCAACGTAAAATTACATTGACCCAGTTGCCATTAATTTCTTCTAGATTTTTCTTTCTTCATTTTCCATTAATTTTTTTTCTTCTTTATATGTTAGTCCTTTTGGCCAAAAAAAAAAAAATGTTATTCCGTCCATAAATACCACAGTTATTCAGTTATTATAGTTAACAGAGATGATGAATTTTTTTTAACGTATTTCATTTTAACTTGTTAGTGCATGTAATTTTTTTAATAGAAATGTTATATAATTTAAGTATTGATGGACTGTATAACAAGTTGTAGCTTTTTATTTTTAAATCGATAATGGTAGAATTTGAACCTTGTATAATATACCTTTAAAGAAAAATTAACACTTAATTATTCTCTCAGTTTTAGCTTAATGCGTGTAATCAAGTAATTTATTTTCAAAGTAGGTAGCATTTCATGGTTATTTTAATTTTTATAAAGTGAAATATACTTTAATAACCATCATTGATTGGTTTCAAAAAAAAAAAAACCATCGTTGATGATAATATATACTCTCATCTAAAGGTGATTAATATAAAGTAAAATAAAAGTAATTACAAATTAAAGTAACCATAGAATTTTCCTGAAAATAAAAATGAATAGTAAAGATTACAAAATAAAATTTAAATGTTTAGAAAGCAATTTGTGCACATAATGCTAATTAAACAGACTTTTAGCATGGTTATGAAAACACTATAAAATTTTAATTATTGATTTAATAATATATATACATATATATGCCAATTATTACTTTTTTACAAAACTATTTTATTAAAAAATAATAAGTTGACCAAGATTCATTATAAAGCTTATAACATAATGCTAAAAGATTAATTTTCTAAAAAATAATATTTTATTTATTAAAAAATTAAATAAGATTTTAAAGCCAATTTTAAATCTTCAACAAAGCCAATCACATGCCTACATATCACACCCAGGACTAGCTAGCATAGAATTCAGCTTAATTTACGACATAATTAATTAACAAAATATCTTTTAATTAGTCTTTCTAGTTTCTAGTACCTTTGAAATTTGTTAACCTTTACTGATTTGCACAAGGAGGAAAAAAAAAAAATCCCATGACGGGTGTGATCGTGACTTAAAAAAAATAAAAATAAAAAAATGATGTGCCGTACAAGAGATTACCACTCTTTAATTTCTTTAAGGAGGTAATATATGTAATGAGCTGTGATATATAGTAATATGTAAAATGATAATTTTTTTTATATTTCTGTTTTTTAAAAGTTTTTGTACTCATAGAAATAAAAGAATTAAAAAAATAATTTTTACAGATTGAAATGGAAATGTTCATATTATAACCCGTGATATAAAATTTTATTCTTTATTTAATTACGTGGCAATTATACCAAAGTGAAACTATTGTTCCTAGCTAAGAATATAAATATTTCAAGCAATGCTCATAATATATATATATATAATTCAAAGGAAAGAAAAGTAAATTCAAAAAAAATTCATTCTAGAAATGTAGCGTGAAAAATTGACCAATAAAACGAACATAATAACATAGGCGTCTGATGAAGATGTGGCCACTATTAAAAAATTACAGGCTTTTGACTTGAAACAACAAGAATTAATGGTTCGAAAAAAAAAAATCAACAAGAATTACTGTGAGATTTATTTATTTATTGGATTTATATTTATTTCAGCTTCATGCATTTCAAAGGTGACTTTGAATTTGTAGAGCATGTGTTTGTCTCTCCCTTTTACCTGTGATGCATGTCCCTTTCTCCCAATAAAAACAATTATTACGTGTGATTGCAATTTTTTATAATTTTTGAATGTTCGTTTAAGAGTTTTTTTAAGAACAAAAATAAATTTTTATTAAAATGAATTTTTATTATAAAAAAATATGAGTTAATTAAGAGGAAAAGTAAAATTCAATATTTACTTTTTGAGTGATAAGCACTTTATATAATTAAACTAAAAATATCCATTTGATAGAACAGCCAATACCGAAATCTAAATGATGTAACACTTATAATAATTCAGAATAATTCATGCATTTTATTGGTTTAGATTATCAGTATTCTGAACATACTGAACTCTAATTAATTTGGTTTAATTCGAATAAGATTACAAGAATAATAAAAATTTCTCAAAAAATAATTTAATGAGATTATATTTATATTAATAATTCGAACTCAAGATGTGATTTAAAACTTATGCCAATAACTGTTGGTTAATTGGTGCAAATTTTTTAAGGGTTTTGCTGTGGCTTTTGGAATGGACAAAGTACTAAAAAGAGTACATATATTATATATATGGCTTTTAGGATGTTCAAACTAAGTAACAAAAGGACACTATAGTGTTAAGCCTGACTAGGGAGAAAGGCCTTTTGCTCGTTCAAATGTGAACTGCACTTGGATTCCATTTCCAGACACCAACAATGATTCCCAATTTCTTGGACACAGTAATTCTTGTTTTTGGTCAAATTTAAACGCCATGTTCCTTTACGACCAGTAAGAGATTATCACAATTCTCAAAAAAAAAAAAAAAAAAGTAAGAGATTATCACTCTGACCAAAAAAAAAAAAAAAATTGTAAGAGATTATCACCTTCAAATATGGTGAAGTAAATCTCAGGCATCATTATTATTATTATTTTTAAAATGAGTTTTTACTTTATCTGTAATTACACTTCTCTTTAAGTGATTTGAAAATTTTATTTTTGTATATTAATTTTATATATTTAAAAAATAAATTTTCAAGATATGTGGAAGCTAGGTACAAATCTTCGACTTTCCATGTATAATGCTACGCAGAAGAAAAAATTATCAATCAAAAATTCAGACAAAAAATATAAAATACACTTGAAAATGATATATAATTTCATATATTTATATATAATTGCATAGAGGAAATAAAAATATAACCATCAATTATTGGACCAGATATTAAATATACATAGAAAATCAAATGCACAGAAAAAGTATTATAATTAATTGAAAAGGATTAGTTGATTTTCCTTGATGTCATTTAAAAGATGATGTTGGAGAAAATTTCTTGATGTAATAATTACTACGTATTATATACACATACAAGAACATTAATGTCTTCGAACCTTCGTTCAATATCTTTGATTCATGTTATTCGAAAAGTAAAATGAATTTGTTTTTCTTAATTAGTTTTTATCTTTGAGCAGCCTCATTAAAGGAAGTAGATATTGTCTAGAAGAATTAGTAATAAATCATTAATACAAATTAAAGTGTAATTAAATAAAGTTTTTTTTAATAAGGATGCAATTAAGTAAAGATTTTTTCAATAAGTGTATGCACATGCAATTTAATTCGTTGGAGAAATGAATTATTCAAAGAAAAGAAAGGTTAACCACCACCAACAATTTAATTTTTGTTTGAAAATTAAAAACAAGACCTAACATAATTGATAACGAATTGACTAGAATATGGTACCAAGTCAACAATGATTAACCAGCCAAGTCAATGGACGATTCAGCATTAGTCAATAAACTATGCTTTAGTGGGTACATATTGAAGAAAATCTCAATTACAAAAATTTCTCTCATCTATAGTTATTTTCAAGTTGTATATAAAGGATGCTTCGTTGTTGTTTCCATATATATGTACATATATGTCTACTTCACAAATCATGATCGGGAAATTTCTGTGCAAAATTTGAGACATTTGCTTACATTTTGTTGAATATACCGTTCATATTCCCCATGCAATGACAGAAGGATGAACCCAAATGAAAGCTAAATGGATTAGCGCTATAAGTTAGTTGGTAAATGATAATAAATGAGAAATGCCTGTGCGACATAAGTCCAAAATGTTGAAGTTTCAATGTCTTAATTTCTTTATGTTCATTTATTCAATTTTGAAGAGAAGAACATGTTCATACATATATATATCTAAAAATTTTAAAAAGTAGCCTTTGGAGTTGAGTGTCTAGTTGATCAGTTTAGTTCTTTATGGTACTGCATTTGACAGAAAATCTGAATAATTAAGGTTATACTTTTGAGTTTATGTATCCTTTCTTGAATAGTATTGTATAGGTTTTTTTTTTTTTTGGTCGAATATTGTATAGGTGTAGTTTTACTATTTTTTTTAAAAAAATTAATTGACTTTAAGTTTAAGTTATAAAATTATGAAAATGACTCTGATATCAAAATGGTACAACACATTCTTGTGTTAAAGATTATGCTAATTTTTCTCAATTTTATGTCTTTTTGTCAAGGACTTGGTGGATGATGAGTTCTTTGTAGTGTTCCAAAAAGGCTTCTAGTCAATTCAACAACGAAGAAAAGGGTTTTAAAAACAGGGACAAGAAAAAGAAAAGTGGCAAAGACAATGTCAAAGTCCCTGGTCAATAAAGCCTTGGCTAAAGGTGGAACTTTAATTTTTTTTTTTTTTCCTAATTTTATGGACATTTTCATTTTTTAGCCAAATTAGAACTTTTCTTTTGTCATATTAAACCATATTGGAGTTTTACTGACTATAATTGAATCTTATAAGTTTTTTTTAAGTACAATTAAATCATATAAATTAATAAGAAATAATTTTAACAGTTAACCAATAAATAAAATTGATAATTTAATATATATATATATATATATATATAAGTTTAAAAACCTTTAAATCTTTATATTTACATTATACATATATATATATATATATTGAAAAAATTTTCAATTTTATTTATTAATGAACCATTAAAATTAATTTTTTATTAATTTATAGGACTTAATTTTACTTAAAAAAAAGTTATAGAACTTAATTGTATTCAATAAAGATACAATATAATTTAATTTTACAAAGAAAAAATTTCAATTAAACTAAAAACGAAAAAGTCAAATATAAAATTTGAATAAAATATGGGGTTCAACTTGCACCTTTAGCCTAAAAGCCTTAATTAGAATTTCCTTCTCTTATACAAAAACAATGACTTAATTAAATGAATTAACACTTAATTATACTCTAACTTCTTTTGTACCCCTATCGCACTGACGACTGATCAGGTATTTCTGGGCCCCTTTAATTTTCACCTAATTTTTTGGCCAATTTTAATTTTCACCTAATTAATGCATATCCTTTTTAGTAATTTTATTAAGATTGTAGTATATGATATCAATAATCTAGTATTTAAATAATGTTTTAAATTTGAGTTGTAGTTTCGTATATAGTCATATTAAATTAATTGTTAAGAGATTTTTACTATTTTTATTGTTTTACTCAAATAAAATTGTATTAATTAGAATCTAATAGATTCTAAAATATCATCAATTAGACTAAAATAACAAAAATTATAAATTGATCCCTTTTTCATGGATGTGGGTTCATAGAAAACCTTTTATTGTTCATCATCTAATGTAAAATCATTTATTATCTTATGAAATTTAAAAGATATATATATATACACTCCAACTTTGCAAAAACACCGTAGGGTGGAAAATTGCATGCAGGTACTACAGTGCATGAGGATTTCAAATCCACGTTTTCCTTATGAAAGAGAAGTGTGGGGAATTTTGACACACCGTTTCTCATGCATTAATCATTAGGGCACGCTTTTATATTTTTTTTCTGAGAGGAAGTTAATTTTCAGGACTTCTCCCTGGCAATTTGGTTTATATGTATGTCTATTGTAGGAAGTTTAAATATTATATTGCGCATGAGTGACATCTTAAATGATATTTTTTAATTATTGACACTTATATATTTTTTTGACTTTTCCTATAACACACCAATCAAAAACCACAAAAAAAAATGAAATTATTTCTTTACATCAAATGCGAACAAAAGGGATTCCAGATTTTTTAGAAATACTGAAATACATGTTACAGTTTTGGATTTGGCGACGTTAATTTGTCTGCTCTCGCCAATTGTTAAATTTCCTACAAAATAATTTTAGCGGCATATAAATTCGTTGCAAGCATGATCTAGCGACCCAATGTACACGACATAATTGACAGCGGATTAAGTGCAGCTAAATTTCGTCGCTAAATAAAAAGTGTCAGTCTAAATTTTTATTATTTCTATCGCAATAATAACAAGCCAATTTCTTGTATGGTGTTAGATATGAAGTACTGCATGTATAGAAAGATTCAAGAAAGAAAAGCGGATGGAAGAGTTTCATGTTTTGGTCCAAAGTAGATTAAATTTGCTAAGAGGATTGCTAGCTTTTGCAGCCAAGAAAAATGCTTCAATTTTCAAAGTGCATTTGGAGAAGCTCAAGAAATCCTCCACTGCACAACAGCAATTACCACTAATAAGTTCCTCGATATATAATTGTCATCATATCTTCTTTTCTATATCAAAAAAAAAAAAAAAAAAACATATATCATTAAAAATGTTGGTAAGAAAATTTATTTAGAGCTCACCTACAACACATCCTGTGAGCTTATGAACACTTGATAAGTTCATATTTTATGTATAAATATAGTTAATATTTTATTAGTTTTTAATTTATATAATGTGATTATTTAGTAAATTATAGTTAAAATATGTTAATTTAGGATTATCAGTTAATATGTTGCATTACATGTAAGTTAGACCATATTTATAGTAATTTGCTTAGGTTTGCATAATGCATATAGAGTTAAGGTTAATTAAAGTTTTGACTTAGTATTAGAAATAAGATCTATATGGGTTTTAGATGCATTTTAATGTGTTTTTCATCTCTTTTAAGGTTTGGAAGCTTGGAGTTCAAATGGAATGCAATATGGCGTGACTCGGAGCTTAATTTAGCAAAGAAGAATGCCTAGGAGGGTGTAATGGTCGTTACCTATTATTGCATGGCCATTATGGAGTGCTTGAATTGAAGAATTTTCAGAGGAAAGAGTGTAACGGCCGTTATGTGTTTCTTCAGGGCCGTTACGCATCTCCTGCATGTTTTTGTACTGGAGCATGTCTGAGTGTTTTGAGTATAAATTTTAGTATAGAACTCAGATTTAGGTGATTCAAAGTGATCTAGAAAGATAAGAAAAAATTATACAAATTTGATGAGGACTTTAAGAGCTGATTCGTTCATCTGTGGGGGATAAAGTTTTGTCAAAGTTTTTCTACATGCACAGAGAGGGAAAACAATCCTATTCTGACTAGGATTGGACTTTTGAAGACCTAAATTTATTCCAATTCAAGAAAGGAAAAATTTTGACTATATATATAGGATCAAAAGAGATGAAAAGGGGGATATTATTCCATATTCTTGAA
>CATIWK010173424.1:0-16365 GCA_949634005.1 Mallotus japonicus
GAGGTGGTGGAGGTGGAGGTAGAGGTGGAGGTGGAGGTGGAGGTGGTGGCGGTGTTGAGGTGGTGGAGGTGGAGGTGGAGGTGGAGGTGGTGGAAGTGGTGGTGGTGGTAGTGGAGGTTGTGGTGGTAATGGTGGTTGAGAAGGTTGTACTCGATGTTAAAATTATATTAATTGGAAAATTTAGAAAACATCTTTTATTAGTTTTCTAAAGCCTTTTATAATTTGGAAAATTTGAAAAATAGTTTTCTAGTTTTTTAAAGTTAGAAAATATCATGACTAAACAACAATTTCTATTTTCCAGTTTTCTTGGAAAAATTTTCTGGAAAACAGACATTGTTTTCCAAAACTAAACAAGCCCAAAGAGTCTATTGGAGTTGTATAAATTTTTTTACTTTTTATATTTAAAAATTCATTGAGATGCTTTTTATTGAGCAAAAGATGCTCTTTAAAATAAAAAGTATTATTGGAGATGCTTTAAAGTTTAATTTTACAGATCTAATGGCTTAGATTAATTAAGGGCTGAAGATAATAGTTTTTTTATTGTGATGATTTTTTTTTTTTTTTACCAAAGTTTGGGGGATTGGGGGGGAGGGCGTGGGTCTCAAACCGGAGACCCACAGCCTTGCCCTCCAACAATATATAGCAATTTTTTATTGTGATGATTTGAAGTTAAGAATATATATCAGTATCTGTATATAGCAATATGGTAATAGAATTCAAAATATGACGTGTAGGTCAATATTTATGTTTTTGTTTTTGGATAATATATTACTATTTAGTACAAATTTATTGTGAAGTATATTGCATAATAATATCCTTTTCTTGAGAAAAAATCAATTTAAATTTAAAAAAAAAAACTAATTTCATTTCGACATTGATATAATACTTTTATTTAATGTTCTTTGTAGAATAAAAGAACAATAAGTATTGTTAATCTTTGTTATAATTACAAATATTTTAATATGAGTTAATTTTTAAAATTTTTCCAGATAAAGTTGAGGAGTTAACATAATTTTTAAGCTAACAACATTGCATATGTTAAAAATGTAAATTCAATTTTAAATAAAACAATATTGTATTGATTAGAAGTTGAAAAGAAAACATAGCCTAAAAACTTAGAATATCAATTGAGATGGAATTTGAATGTGAAACTTCTCATTCTATTGATTGTTAAAAGTAATTCAACACATTTATATATTTAATAAAGATATATTACTTAACTAATAAAAATATAACACATAATTAATATAAAATTAATGTTCACAAATTCAAATTTACTTTTTTTTATATACACACATATACAATAAGCCAAAAAATGTCATAAAATTATACCTACATTTTTTATAAATGTTGCTTAAATGTTATTGAATTAAATGTAACTATTTATTAAAATAATAAATATTGCAACATTAGGCCAAATTACAAAACAATTCATGAGCGTTAGTGCTTTTGGCAATTTGACATATCTTTTTAATTTTAACAATGTCATTCATTAACTTTTAAATTTTTTGCTATTTTATATACCGGTTGAAAATAAGGTAAACTTTTGCTGACATGACCATGGAAAAATTTGAGTTGATCCACATAAGTGTTATGTCAAAATGCATCGTTTTGACAAAAAAAAAAAAAACATGACATTTGACATTTTTTGCAATTTAATCACGACCTATTAATTTTGATAAATTAATACATATTTTTATTTTTTATTTAATTTATATTTTTCAATTGATGCATGTAAAACAAATATATATGGGTAATGAGAATTTAAAATTGATTTTTCTAATTAATAAATTATTATTATTTTTATTACTTATTTTTAAGTAATGAAAATTTAATTGATACATTCAAATTGACATGTGCATATTTTTATTAGTTGAGTTAAATTATTATTTTGAAAATAATTTGATTTAATCAAATATGAAAAAGAAAAATTTCAATATTTCAATAATTTAATTTAATTATTTTAAACATATATATTATACATAAAACTGCAAACAAAATATCTTTTAAAAAAGTTTACTATTTATTCATATAAAATATAATAATACAATTATTAATTTAAAAATTAATTAATTACTATAAATTCATATATAAAAGAAAAAAGTAAGATTTAATTTCAATAAAAACATATGAATCATTAATTACTTCATTTATAATTTAATTAGAAAATTTAGTTAATATGTAAGTCAATTGAAATAATAAAATATCAATTTGATTAAATTAAATATTTAAATATTTACTTTGAGTTGGATTATTACTTAAAAATCGTTTAACTTAAATAATTTAAATATTCCAAAATAATAATATTAATTAAATGTTCATTACATAAAAATAATTAATAAAATTTATATTTTATTTACTTAGAAAAATTAATTTTAAATTTTTATTATTTAAATATTTGTTGTACATGTATCGATTGAAAAATATAAATTAAATAAAAATAAAAAATTACATTTCAATTTGTCAAAATTAATAATCTGTGATTAAATTGTAAAACATATCAAAGGGCGTGTATATTTTTGCAAATAGTCAAAACAATGAGTTTTAACGTGGCCGACTCAGTGGCGACATCAGTAAGGTTTTATCGGATTCTTATCGGTGCATGGAACTGTAAACATTAAAAAGTTAATGAATGACATTGTCAAAATTAAAAAAAAATGTCATATTTGTCAAAAGCGCCGAAGCTCATGAATACTTTTTTTTTTATATATATAAATTTGCCCACACTATTATATATAATAAATTCGTTTAAGTAACATTTAATAAATATCACAAAAATAATTATAAAATACTATTATATTACCTTATTCTAACACGTAAAATAAAATATATTATTATAAAATATTAGTCCTACATTTATTAAATGTCGCTAAAAAATTTTAATGACGTTTATTAACTAACTAAAAATTTTTAATGTCTTTAGATAAATTTATTTATTAACATTTACTATTAAACGCTCAATTATTTAAGTCTCTCATGAGTAAATTAAGGGGTAAAAAGTGTGGACACCCAAATATAAAAAGTAGGGTTCGAACTTCTGTCCCTCTGCTCTCTCCTTGTGGTGGAGAATTAAACCACTTAAACTCTAACGATTGAAAAAAAAAAACACTCAATAATTTAAAAGGTTTACATAGATGTCATGTATTAATCACATATCATTAAAAGAAAAATACTATTGAGATACACATATAGGTATAGTAAAAAATAAAAAGAGATTATGCAAAAAAACAATTTCATTCGATCAATAAAAAATTACAAATTTATTCAAATAAATCTAATTTTCTTTAAAATAATATGATCATTTAATATACTATTTCTAGATTAAATAAATCTTAAACAATTGCAATGTTCTGTTGAATTGGAATATACTTCATATTCATTTAAAGTATTCAATCATATTTATTTTGGCATGATTCACAATTTCTTTTCGAATCAGTCATAACTAGTTTTGAAAATAATATATATATATTTTAAAATAAAAAAATTAAATAATTTTAGTAAATAAAAAATAAAATTTAATTAAGTATAAAAATTAGAATTTAAAAAATTATTGTAATAATTTTATTTTATTATTTTTTATTAAGAGTACATATATATTTTTAATATGTATAGTAAAAATAATAATTGAATTAATAAAAAATAGAAAATAATTGAAAAAAGGGATGTTTTAGTTGGAATAAAAGACATAGTTTTTTTATGGAATTGTATTAGAATATTTTCTACAGAATAGAACATGTTTATAGCCTTTGAGCACTTGGCCAAAGGTGTGGGAGGAGGTTGGGGATTCAATCCCCCACTACCCCCCCACTAAATTCTTGGGCCCATGTGTCCCAAAGTATTTAAATGTTGAGTTTTCCATCTAGGGCTGACTAGTTCCAATCACAGGATTGGCTCCATTTAGAAGTTGAGGGTGTTTATCCTCCTCCACTTCCCTGACAAAAAAAAAAAGAACATGTTTACTATAAAATAAGATTTTTTATTTTTTTTTATAAAAAAAATATTATGAATTCCAATAACTGAACACACACTTGTCAAATTTTGGATTTAATGATTTTGGAGCTCAATATTTAATATATATGACTTATTTTATATCACAAACTCACATTTAACACAGCTAAATGACACACTTATAACGGTCACTTTTTAAAAAAAATTAAAAATTAATTATGAAAATAAAAGAGTAAAGAGATATTAAAATATAACAAATTTTTTAAAAAATTATTGAATGAATGCTGTGGAAATATTTTAAAATGTAATAAATTTGTAAGATTCTAGCCTAAAGAACGACATAAAAAGTTTTGCACTTTTTGAATTACTAGTTTTTTCTCATGTGCAATGCACATGGTTAAAATAGTTATTAAATATATAATTTATTTTAATTTTTATTACAAAATAAAGATTATTGTAATATTAATAGAATAAATTTTTAATAATAAATAATATATATTATTGATAATAATTCATATAAAATGTATATTACATTTTAAGAGTTATTATAAAAAAAGAATACTAACATAAAAATAATTGTTTAAAAATGTTTACATATTTACAATAGTGATAGTTTTAAACATTATGTATGAAAAATAAAAAATATAATATAATTGTAGAATATAAAAAATAATATGGAAGAGTAGTATTGTTTTTATCTATAATATAATTAAAATTTGATAATTATACTAATTAATATTGTTTATATCCATAATTACAATTAAAATTAATATGAATCTTATACTACTTTATGTATTTATTTAAATTTAATAATAAATACAATATAATTATTTATTTCAATCTAGCTATACCATTTTTAAATGTAAAATTTGAAAATTTTAAATACAAACAAAAACTATTATCATCAATTATAAAAACTTTTGAAAATCAAATTAAGACTATTTTTGTGAATATACAAAAAGTACATATATATATATATATATATATATATTCAAAACTGTTTTTCCTCTATTATATATTTTTCCTCTATTCATATATATATTCATGTTAAAAACTTAAAATAATACTTCAATTTATTATTTATTTTTAAAAAGAGTTATTTTTTTTAGTTAGCTTTGACTTTAAATTAGCATGTTGTATTGATAATTTATTAAATTTATAAAATAATATATTATGAAAAGGTAAAAGTAAAAGTTCATCTATATATATATATATATATAGCATGCCCAATTTTTTTCTTATATATATATAAGAAAAAAATTGGGCAAGCTCAAAAAAAAAAAAATGATTGGGCAGTTTTTTGGGTTTTAACTTTGACTACTTTATATCTTACTGATCTTTTTTCATATGTGATTAAAATATTTTATTAACTGAAAAATCCATTTTAAATTTTTGTATCACAAAAGGTATTGATCATTACAATATGAATAGATTAAATATACCCAATAATATATATTACTCATAATAATTCATATAAAATATATATTATATTTTAAGAGTTACCGTAAAACGTGAATATTAATATAAATATAATTGTATAAAGATGGGATGTATTCATATTAGTGATTGAATTAAGCATTAACATTGCGTGTGAAAATAAAAATACAATTGTATTATAAAATATAAAAATTATTATTGTATTTGGAAGAGTAATATTACATACAAAAAAGATATAAAAAAACTCTAAAAGTTGTGCTTTTTATAAAATATAAAAATTATTATTGTATTTGGAAGAGTAATATTACGTACAGAAAAGATATAAAAACACTCTAAAAGTTGTGCTTTAATCTCACATCCAACATTAACATCTTTTGAGGTGCAAATACTCCTTTATTGTTTTAAAAATCATAAATCTAAGTCCTTCTTACAAACAGTGTTAATTGTCACCGTTAATGTGGTCCACTATTATTGACATATATAAAGCAAAATATTAGGTAGAAGTACATTTTTGCCCCTAACATTTATAATAAGGAACAAATTTACCCTTATTAAAAATCTTTCAACATAATTTTTTTAAAAAATTAAATTTTTGTTTGATAAAATATTAAACAACCGTTTGTTTTTTTTACTCATGAAATCTACTAATGCTAATATAATATTAAAATAATTTACATCTAATTTTTTATGGAAGTTTTATAAAAATATATCCCATTTAAAAAAATTTAGAAATATTTAAATAAAAATATCATTGCATTCCATATAAATTTGTCCTTTTTATTCATTCTCAAAATAAAAATTAGTAAATATTTATTTAAATGAAACAAATTAGGATGAGATGGATAAATAATAATATTTATTTATTTTATTTTGAGAGTGAATAGAAAAGGCAAAATTTTATATGGGATGAAATGAGTTTCGTTTATTAAATATTCTTATTTTTTCGAAATAGTATGAAATGAATTTATATAATATTTCTTAAAAGAAATTCATAAAAAAGAAATGTAAAATCCTTTTAGTATCACATTACTATTAGTAGATCCGATGAGCATAAAAAAGAAATAGTTATTTAATATTTTTAGAAAAATTTTGTATTAAAATATTCTGAAAATTTTTTTAGGGGTAACTTTATTCCTTATTATAAACGTTAGAAGCAAATATGTACTTTTATCTAATATTTTTTTGGTGCATGTCAGTAAGGTGAGAATTAACATCATTTGTAAATGTAAGTGTGTATTTGTACCTTGAAAAATGTTAGTAGCGAATGTGAGATTAGGGTACAACATTAAAGGTATTTTTGCACTTTTTTCCTATTATATATAATTAAAATAAATTTATAAATTTACAATAAATTTTATTTGTTCTAAAATAAATTAAAATTTCAAAATATAAATTTATCTTATTTGAAATTTACAAGAATTAATTAAGTAAAAAAATTTGTCATTATCTGAAAAAATTTTCATTCATGGTACTCAACTTTTAACGAAGGTCCCACTACGGTATTTCACTTTTAATGAAGGTCTCATTATACTGATGCGTTAGTCATGCAAATACCACGTCATCGCCATGTGATGCCACGTGACATGAAGTCATATAAGTGTAATACTTGGCGCCACGTCAGATACCATGTGGCGCGCCATGTAGTCAACTTTGGCCGGATATCAGGTTCAGTCAATTTATTGGTAATAAAAAGAAAGGTTAGAAAGTTTTGTGTTACATTTTAAAAGTTGGATACCTTAATAGTAATTGATTGAAAAGTTGGATACCGTTAGTGTAAATAATCCGTTTTCCAAAACTAAATAGGCTCTAAAACTTCCAATAAAAAATTGAAATTGAATAATATTTTTGTATAAAAAATAAAGAAGAATATTTTTTTATTAAAGAAATTAAATTCTAGAAGCATTAACGCCACCATTTAAGAGAAATGAATTTGCAGGAATTTTTTATTTCATCGAAATTTTGAATTATAGGTGTTGAAATTGTTGAAAATGCTAACTGAAACAAAATGATAAAATTATAGAAAAAATAAAGTCTTTATTTATTTGTTAATATGGCAATAATAATAATAATTTTAAAATTATTATTATTATTACTACATTTACACCTGTTACATCATACAAATAGATGTAATGCAATTTATTTAATCATCCTACAATGTCTAATGATTGTCTTTATATATTTGATCTCAAAAAAAAAAAATGATTATCTTTATATAAAATAATATATCAATTACCTATCTTAACAAAATAAAATTTGTAAAATGTATACAATAATTTAATTTTTTAAAAATATCACATACAATATGATAACTAAAAATATTATAATATATTATATTAAAAAATTCAAAATATATAATTAAAATGAAAATATAAGGATGTAAATGGTTAAATATATAAATTAGAGGGCTTAATGGTCTAAAAATTAAACTTTTTTGATTTATTGCAATTTAACACACTTTTAAAATTTTGATATAAATATCCCAATTTAGCAAATATGTGACAAATTGACAATTACAGTCCAGAAACCCAAAAACCTATTAATTTGTAGATGTTAGTTTGTGACAATTAGCAAATATGTTAATTTGTAGATGTTATTTTTTATAAAGGGCAAACGAATAAAACTCAGAAGCCTGCAATCAGCAGAAAAGGAGAGGCAGCGTAGAAGAGAAGACCTTTCGAATATCACCATAAAAAAACCTAAGACATGCAGGAGAGAAAAAAGCTGCCGGAGATGGTAGTTTGTTAGTAGGAGAATCAAAGATATCTTTGCCTAAATTGGCATATTTGGGTTTCCACACTCATCTGACTAAAAACCCCAACTAAAATAGCAATCCACAAAGGAATCGTAAACATGGCTAGCTCAGTCAGGACATCCCAAATACAATAATCAGGTTTTCTTAGTGTCTCCAATAAAATTGAAAATAAAGCCATTTTCACATAATTTTTTCTTTTTCTCTAAAACTAACCAAACTAAAAAAACACAATTTAGATAGATAAAAAAAAAAACAAAAGCAACCCTCGGTTAAATTGAAATGATAAAAGGCGTTGGGGCACAATAATTAGTTGAGGGTTTAGAGAAGAGAAGAGAACAAAATGCAGGTGAAATTATACCAGAAAAATAAGGAGAAAAATGAAGAAACAAAGGAGAAGAAGAAGAGTAAGAAACAAATAGAAATAAGAAAAAAGATAAAGATTTTGCATAGAAGAAAAGAAGATAATGTAAAGAGTGCGTTGACATGGCAGTTGAAATCTGAAGTGAAGTGGCATCGTTTTATCCATATCATGCATTTCTGTGTGAGTTAACAAATGAGACCTGACTATGTAATTTGTAAAATTCACTAAACTTATAGAACTAAAAAAGTCATTATCCCAAATATATATATATATATATATTAAAGGGAAAATGTGCATTTACGCCCCTAATGTTTACGCCGTGGAGCGGATAAGCTCTTAATATTTTTTTTGGACCAAAAAAGCACAAGATCAATTTTTTTAGCAATTTTAAGCCCCTGATTTTAACCGCCATTAATGCCTCTGTTATCTCCATCTACGTAGCCATCTTTTATCAAAAAAAAAAAAAAGCTGTTGACCTCCACTCATCACCAAACTTAACTCTATCACAACCATCCATCTCCATCATTATCATGTTTCTCTCCCATACAAACATCTCCTCCTCCTCCTCCTCACCAGCAACATCACATTGTCAGCTCTGCTCCGGGCTCTCCCTACCTGCGCTCTCGAACACTCCTCCGGCTAACTCTACTCTCGCCATCACCGACGATGCTGAGTTCGACACCGATGCACCGCAGCTTTCACAGATCTTCCTGTTCTCAACAAAAACCTTGGCTAATAACGACATCAACTGTAATGGAGAAGAAGGTAGTACCGCCAGCGAGTAAGGTTCCTTAGTCACCGCTATAGTTGCCGTTGCCGCTTCATTGCATGTTAATGCTGCCGGAGACGTGATCTAGTTGTATAACTCTTGAACTGTTAGGTGGTGATGGTTTCCTTTTGGTTTCTAGATAATGTCAGCAACAAGTTCTTGTGTTTCCTTTCCTCAAAATAACTAACAATTACTAGCACATACAAAATACCATATTGACTTGCATTACTGACAAGTTTAGAGAGGAAACAATTTGCTGATATCAAGAACTCCTTTGCTATCTATAATAAAATGATGAAGGATTCTTTTGGGAGGGAAATATGAATATAGATATATAAGAAATGAAAAAAAAAATAAGAAACACAATTTCTTTTCTTTTCCTTTCCTTTCAGTTCAAGAACACTGTTGTACATAACTGTGCAAGCTGACCATAAATCCCATGCTGCCCTTGAGACTGCTTATGGCAAATAATTGGAAACCTTGCCCCAAATTTACATGTAGAAGACACAAGGATTTTATAGCAAGGTAAGAGTACTCCATTGAAAAATTTGTATCTCTCAGCACCATCCTACCCTTTTTCTGGGTGGTGGACCCTTTATGATCATTTGTAACTGTATTCGGTATCTGTAAGAAATTAGAATATGAGAAGCTAGTGTTTTGCTTTTGATAGAGTTTCTCTAGGCTTTCAACTGGTATGTCTTCTTCAGCTGACTCTTTTTTACGGGTCATTTCCTTTCATTTTATGGTGTTAAGGATTCTGTTTGCCTCTTTTGTCAATCCAATGGAACGCCATGCTTCTGCAACTAGCAGCATGGTAGATCTCTCAAGCTCTACATTAAACTCTCTTATAACCTGGAGAATATCTTCTGCTTTCCATGACTTTGGCTTCACTGAATCCCCAAATTAAAGTCTCAAAAGTCTTCAAGTTTAGAGAAATTCCATATTCACACATACTGTCAAAAACTCTAATTGCATTGTCCATTCTGCCAGCATTACACCATCCACTTATGACAGTTGTGAAAACCACATTTGGATGGAATTTTTTTTTATATATATATTTTGTTGGCTTGTTGATGGTAGATGAACCCGTTGACTAGTTGAGTTTTTTTTATAAGAAAATGAGGCCAATAGGCCTAAAACAAAAATAAAATTATAAAGTGATCAATCTCTTATAAGAGACTCCGACGATTTCATGAACAATCCATTCTTGTAACTGAGAAGACATCTGAAGCAGCCTATGACAGCCTAGAGGGCTGCTTGTCCCTGATAAGCTAGGAAATCAGCCGCAAAATTCGCTTCTCTAAAAATATGATGAATCTCCACTGTCCATTCTCTGTTAAGAAGAGTTTTGATGGCTTTGATAATCCCTGTATTGGTATTAGTACTGCAATCTGCATGACTGATCATCTGAGCTATAACTTGGCTATCAGTCTCTAAAACTACTTTCCCTTGGGTGAAGCTCAACACTGACGGAGCTGTTCGTGGAAATCCTAAGCAAGCTAGTGCAAGTGGTCTCATTCATGATTTTTGTGGAAAATGGCGTGGTGGCTTTGTGTATAACATTGGCATGGGGTTTGTCATAACAGCGGAGTTGTGGGGTGTGTACAATTGAGTTTCATGGGGCAAGAAGGGAGTTCATCAAGTCTTTAGTTAATATAAAATTGGATT
The DNA here is from genome assembly GCA_949634005.1 of Mallotus japonicus. NCBI lineage: Eukaryota > Viridiplantae > Streptophyta > Magnoliopsida > Malpighiales > Euphorbiaceae > Mallotus > Mallotus japonicus. Next base: position 10,936 of record CATIWK010173424.1, read on the forward strand.
TTTTTTAATTTGTTTTAAAGCTTATGTATACGGTTTTAACTTGTTTTAAAGTGAGTTTAAACTTGATCTAATGCTTTTTTGGTCCAAAAAAAACATTAAGGGCATATCCGCTCCACGGGGTAAACATTAAGGGCTTAAATGCATCTTTTTCCTATATTAAATCTTGAGCCCTGAAGTCATTAAGCCAAAAATTTGACAAGTGTCCACCTTCATATTTAAATACTCACTCTAAAAACTAATGTGTCAAACTATTAAATATCCTACTTTTTTATTAAAAATAAAATATATACCGTAATTACTTAGTATTATTTCTTAACTAAAACACTATTATACATATTTCAATACTATTCAAATTCTAAAAGTATTTATATATTACGTATTTTTCTACCTTAAATCACTCAAAATAATTTTTTCCAAGCCATATTTTTCTACCTTAAAATCACTCAAATTATTTTTTCCACACCATTAAAAAAATTACTGTAACTAAATATTATATTTTTTTAACTAGAACACTATTATACATACTTCAATACTAATTTAATAATTCTAAAAACAAATCTTATTATAACTAAAAAATTATGGCAACAAATTAATATGATATAATTTATTTAGTTATTATTCTATTCCAATTATTTATTTAATTATTTTATTTTACAGTCTGCACATTGCGCGGATTTACGATTAATTTTTTTTTTTTTGGCTAGGGAGGTGGAGGGGGGGAGGGGGATCTGAACCCTCTACCTCTAAACGGAGCCGACCCCGTGGCTGCCCTAGGCGGATAGCTCAACATTTAAATGCCTAGAAACGTTGTCCCTAGGACTTGAACCCATGACCTCAAGGGTCATGGGTACCCCCTTAACCACTTGAACCAAGCGGTGGGAGGTTACGATTAATTAAAAATAATGCTTCATTAGGGTGTTATTTTTATTCTGGCTCAAGCTACCTCTTTGATAATTCTCTTTCCTTCTTCTCGCTCTCTCTCCCTGTCTGTCTGTCTGTTGCTACCCATTTTATATTCCTTTCAAGAGGTGTTGCTGGCCACTTTTGGCCCATAATAAATTTATTTATTTATTATTTTTTTTAATCTAAAGTCTAATAAATAAACTTCTTGATAACTCTGAATCATATCCTTACCTTGTGGAACCTGTATTGACAAGGAAGCCAGGTGAAAGGGTGAAGTTTCCCCTATAGACATTTCGAAGATTAAGTCGGTATCGTATAAATAATAATAAAGAAAATAGAGTAGAATAAGGGATGTAGAATGAGTGTTTATGATGAGGTGATAGCCATGACTTGATGTAGAATGTGTATAATATAAGAATGAATGATCTCTCCCCATATGAGATGTAATGAGATGTATATATAGTAAGAGATTGACTCAAACCTCTAAGGAATAGGATTCCTTAGTGTTGTAGGATTGCCTTGTTTAGGAGAGAATACCTTTCCTATTTAGAACTCCTTAATTAGGCATATTTCCCTTTGCTTGATGGACAAGTATCCTTGTTGAAATAGGAATATAAATGTGGGGTATCAAGAGTTCCCTTGAAAGTTTATTCGGATATTTATGTCCGAGATTTCCGGATTAAGATCTGATTCTGAGATTCTAAACATTTTGAGCATTCTGAGAATTCTGAAGATTGTGATGTATCTGAATTAGAACTGCTGAATAAGTATGTCTTGTAGATTATTATCCGAGCTTTCAGGACTTCCGAGAATACATCTGAAAGATGACTTGTAACTCAGTTAATGATCTAATGAGTCCGAGTTTCATGAGATAATGTCTTTGATGAAAAATCACTTATGTTGTTGAAAGATGACCTAAGGTGGCCAGCCTCAGTCAGAGATCATTGAGATTCTAGATATACCAAGTCTTAGAATCATAGTATCTGAATAGAACAATATAAGGATGCCAGCTGGACTTATAGATGCACAGTGTTTATGAAACAAACCAAATTTGAACCTCAGTGAACGAAGTGACCTAAGGGTGCCTACTTCGAGTTGATTAACCCCAGTGCAACATAGCGACCTGGGAACCAGCTTTAGTTGCTGGAGTTTAATGCTCGGCGTCCCGAGGGAGTAACCCACCAGTGTTATAGTAACACGCAGAATAGGACCAGCAAACGCTAGAGTTTTGAAATGAACCTCAGTACTGTATAGCGACCTGAGGGTGCCAACTTCAGTCACTAGACTTTGAGATGCTCGGTGCAATATAGCGACCTGAGAATGCGAGTTTTCATATACTCGGCATTGTGAGATGCTTGAAACCTCAGTGTTATGAAACGACTTGAGGACCAGCTTTAGTTGCTGGAGTTTTAATGTTTGGTCATGCTTTCTGATGATTGCCTTTGAACTTGGTCTGTGTTTCTGTTACATTAGATAAAAGAGAGAATTTTTAGGATCTTCTTGATCCATCTTGATTGAATGTCAGTCTTTGACAAAAATATATCAATGTGATTGATGTATGTTTTGCATGAATAATAATCATGTGTACATGGACGAGCATCTATGTGTAGATGTATAAGCGTGCTTGTGTGATAAGCTGTATCTATTCATATAAGAATAAGATGAAAATAAATAATTGAGAGAGAAACTTATCTCCTGATGTACTCTTGCCCCGCCTTTGAGTGAACGAATATTTATGTTTGTTGTATACTTTGTTTGAATGACTTTAAAGATACTGCCATCAATTTTGTTTATGTAAAATTGAATATCTGAGCCTTTATTAGGAAGTGTATTGTCCAATTTTATGGCTAACTCCTTGGCATTTTGTGTATGGAAATATGCTGTACAAATATACTGCTCTGAGACTTAATAGTCAGTCCCAAAGGCCGTGATGTTTGACCATTGACAGTTCTGAGTATTGATGTTAAGGTGCTCAAGGTAGCATCTATACTGCTATTGTTTATCTGTAATAACAAACAATAAAAGAACGAGAATCTTGGGATTACTTGATCTCCATTAGCAATTAATAGTCAAATCTTAATGTATTTTGAAGACATACTAACATTATTAGCACATGCTCTTCAAAGTTCTATGCACAGATCTATAATATGGTGCATCTTTATTTTTACAAGTGTGCATGTTCATGCAATGAATCATAGTTATTTCAATAAAAGAAATAAATAAAAAAAGACTTATTTTAATGATGATAGAGCAATGAGCATGCATCTCTAAGCAGTGATGCTTTCATCATAGATATTTTATGATATTTAAAGAAATAATTGAGTAGAGAAAATGTATCAGTTAATGTGCTCTTATCCCGCTCTTGGTGTCATGAATATTTATGTTCATCTTTGTTTGTGCAATTATTACCAAGCACCATGAAGAGAGCCGAGGACACTGTTTTATTAATGTCCGAAATCATCTACCTTTATCCGAGTATCACTTTAGTGCCATGCAGATGTGTTATCCGAGTTTGCATATTTGATTCGTTGCAATGCTTGGCTCGTATGTAGCTAGGATGAGTCTTGCATTTATTCTGTCTTGGGCCAGGCTTGGTAACTGTATATAGGCCTAAAGACTTTCTTAGCTGTCCAATAATCTCATTCTCTAACTTTAAAAAATTTTAATCTTGGCCATTCAGTAGTATTTTTAAGGACTTCACATGGTTGTGGATATGAGAAACTCATGCAGCTCCGAGATAAATCACCGACACTTTTTGGTTATTATTGACACTCTTCTTTGTCAAACTCGTGCATGCAAACAACCTTGAAAGTAAAAAAAAAGAAAATTTTTTTTAACTCAAATAAATTCTAGTTATGTCGACCAGGTACTGTTTCATCGCCCATTCCTTAGAATAGATCATTTTTTCAAAGACTCAAGACACCGCAAGAATTGTAGAGGTCTAAGTTCAGTTGCCCGATGCTTGACGCTTAGTGCTTAGTGCAAGAACCATTCTCGGATCTTCCTCTGTTGCTAAATTTTTCAAAGATATCCCATTATCTCAATAATAAGGGCAGTGAGTACTCTGCCGAATTCGGATCTTTTCTTCCCTTGAGCTTGTGACTATGTTGCTTTGATATGGAATTTATACATAAACAGGTATCAAACAGTCTTAGAAAATTATAGTTGTATGTAATTGCTCTGAGCTATCAACGAAGTGGAACACTATTTTCTAAGAAAATATAAATCAGGTCGGAGTTCTCTGATGTTCAGACTTCGACCAATATGTTCTGAGTTTCTGTAATAAAGAATTCGAACTCTTAGCTGTCAAACTCGATGCTTATTTTATAAAAGGAAAATGGAACAGAGAATCGAACTCGGACGTCCGACTATCAAAGGATGTGTTGGTCACTTTGACAAGGCCATAGAATTTTCCATGGTTTGTGATGCTCAGACTCGGATGCCAGAGCTCATCTGATGCTCATACTCGGATGCCCACTTGTCTCTATACGTCAATGCCTTGAAGCTCGTTGCTCGGAGCTCAGTTTTTTTCTGAGAATCGTTCTTGTTGAAGGCCTTAATCCAACACCGACTCTTTCGAGTTTTTCATATGTATGTCTCTCCGAGTGCAGGCCCAATTCTTTTTCTTGGATCCCTGTAAACGGGAATAGAGGGCCCATTAGTTCTGCATGTTACCCGATCTGAACATAAACTTGTATATGCAACAGGTCCTGTCAAAATCGAATGACTCAGCTCGACATGGGTAAAGTGCGTTATTGGTATCTCAGATTCTTCCTACTTCCCATGCGTGAACTAGTTGTGTTCATGTCTGAATTCCCTCAAGAGGTCTATGCTTTCAGGTGGTGCTCTTGGTGGGAACGATTATGAGGTTGAAACTTTATTATTTCAGGGGAATGATAGGCATGGATTTACATCAAGACATGACTCGATGCCCTGCTCAAATGGTGAGACAGATACGAGGCTATGTGGTTTAGATAAAGGACCGAGTTATGGCTTGAAAGAGACACGGTATTGTCCTTTAACATCTAGTTTGATTCCAGGCTTTGCATTGTTAAATGCTATTGTCTGTGACTTTGAATTTTCTACCACAGTCCGCAGGCTCTAATGTTATTGTTTTATCTGAAAATTGTAAACTTTGAACTGAGGCTTTGAATCCGATCATTCACTCGTAATATTGTTTTCTGTTCACTTGCACCATTCAAACCTCTTTTGCAGTTGTCCCCTTGCTGGTAATATTGTTGTTTTCATGAGCTATTTTCAATGGAGTTGCTGCCATAAAAATGATTGATTCTTCCGATGTTGCAGCTTTACCATGCGAAGTAAATAGGAAAGTATTGCGCTTTGACAATCTCTGCATTATTTCAATATGAATTTTGGTGTTGACGGCTGAATTTTCATGAACGTGTTTAGAGAAAGTGTGATCGTCAAGCTAGGTTCCCAGCAAATAACAATAATTCAGAATTTGATTCGATTGTGCCTATCTCTTAATTATTTTATTTTAATGCAAAATAAAATGAGCTAGGTGAT
>CATIWK010173476.1:0-28023 GCA_949634005.1 Mallotus japonicus
AAAAAATAAATTGTTCAATCTGGGTCTTAGCTAATAACCTAAAATTCCTAAACCGTACAAGTCTTAGCTGATTACGCTCTCTATTCCTTTTTAACTGTTATGTTTTAGAATTTCACTTGGATTAATGAAGTGTTATTTGGACATAAATATAAGTAAATATGACTAAATTACCCCTCTATTGATAAACTCAAAATTTATTTCACATTAGAAAACTTATTTTTGTTATATCAAAAGTACTATAAAAATATTGAAAAACTAAACAAGTGTAATAAATATTATTAAGGATAAAATAGGAAACAAAAGGTAATATTTTTTTGAATATACAAATATAAGAGATAAATGAAATTTTATTTTTTTTCAAATATGACAGTTAAAAAGATCGGAGGAAGTACTAGAAAGAAAAATTTTATGATTCGTGTTTGAAGCTAGTGTGAAGTGAATGAAAAGATAAAAACATATAAAAAGATTTCCAGGCACCAACTACTTTAGCTAATTCTTAGATATATTTTCTTGCTAGTCCATCAGTAGAAGAAATAAAAAGATGCAAGAAATGACAATGAGCTGGCAGCATTTTTTAAAATTTCCTTTTGATTTACTAACGCTGTTTTTTTCTGTCATTTTTGAAAATTTTTAATCTATTATTTTAAGAAATTCAGAAGATATTAATTATTTTTAACAATTCTGTGTTTATTTTTTATTCAATAAATATGTACGGATTACAATAATCGACTAATATAATGATGTCTTAATTTATTTTTTTAATTAAAAAGGCAGAAGTCTGAATAATTAAGAAATAACACTTCTAAAGTAGGATATCTCACTCAAATCATGAAGACCAGCAAAAGGAATCATAACTTTATAGCAATCAATGGACATAAAAATAACATGTTGCAGTTATCTTCTTAATAATAAAATTTATATATTTAATAGTTTTTTAGTTTTTGTATAATTATTACAACCGCTGATAAAATGAAATGTAAAAGTACTTATTTTAGGGGTGTGTAAAATTTCTTATTGAATCGAAACGATTCCGTTGGATTTTTTTATCTTTACATTTTGATTTTTTATGTACATATTTGATTTTATATTTAAAAATTTAGATAACTGAAATAACCGAACAAATTAAAATTTTATTTTTTATTTTTAAATTTTTAAAAATAAAATAATTTAATTTCAAAATATTAAATTAATTAATATTTAATAATTTGATTTGATCCGGTCGATTCAGTTGTCATTATTAACTAAAGGAGCTGAAATATTTTAATTTTATTAAAAAAATTTTAAATTTTCAAGAAAAGTGCAAATAGACAAAATAATTGAAATATAAAATAACGAATTTTAAAAAGTAATTAATGTAAAAATATATTTATATTTATAATATATAATCATTAATTATATATTATCTTTCATATGAATTTTATAATTTAATATTTTGAAAATAATTATTGAAAATAAAAATATAATAACAATCTGTACAACACACAGAATCTACAACTATTAACACATCACATAAGTTTTTTTTTTTTTTTCTTTTTTACTCGACGATACCAAATAAAAGGAAGTTTCATGTGCTAGTTAGAAAAGATAAATAAAATATAAAATAATGCATGCGGAGAAAGATCATATGAGATATGATGGAAGAAAGCCCGACAATATAAAGGAATGAAATGTGACTTTCCAGCTAAAGTTCCAAACACAACACCTAATTTATGTCATTATTCAATGCGTGGTGTTGTTGCTAAACCTATTATTTCATGCGTTGGTTTAAATAAGTTTGCCTTAAAATTCATTAGAAATAATTTTATTTTTTTATATAAACGATTAGTATTTAAAATTCATTAGACTCTATTTAATTCAGTTCTATTTAAACAGAATTAAAAAACAATAAAAATCTTTTAACAATTAATTTAACATAATTACATTCACCATAATTCAAACATAATTCAAATCTAAGAAGTCATAAAAATTGCCATAATTTCTAGTAATTACATTGAATTGAAGATTATAAGTTAAGCCCAATTAATGAGCTATTTAACAAACAAATTGACTAATATAACCTTTTATATAGGGGATTTTATTTACAATATTATTTTAAATATTTTAATTAATTTTTTAAAAAGTTGAACAAAATAAAATAAAATTTGCAAACACACAACCCTTAGATGCAATGGTCCATATCCTGCAAATGATGGCAACATCTAGGGGTGTGCATTAATTGTTCGGGTCCAATTTTTTGACCCAGACCGATCCGAAATTTTATTTCGGTTCATTTGCTTCGGTTTGAGTACCATCAATTCAACCTGAAAAAGTATAAAATATCGGATATTGGTTGGCTGTTTGGGTGGGCGAGATTTTCAGCCGAACCGTATGAATTTCTGAAATATATATATATATACAGTGTCATTTTTGCTAAACTTTAACCTAACTACCTATATATATCTCTCGTTTTCGTACTTTTTTTCTCATTTCCCTAACAAAAGCTCTCCCCAGAGAGCTGCCCTTTCTCTCACAATTTGGGACCTTCTTCTCCTCCCTTTGATATCCCCTCATCTTCTGTGAAACCTAATGTTATAACCCTAAATCCAATCCTCTTTATCTCTCTATTCCCTTTAATGAACTCCTTTTTCACTCTTCTTGTTACTAATTGTTGATTTTTGTTCTCAAACTACACTAGATTTCTCCTTTTTGTCCATCATTTTTTTTTATTATTTTGATTATTTTCCTTAAAAACATTAAGGAGTGAAAGAAAAATAGCAGATTCAACAATTATATGGTAATTATCTTAACAATGTGTGGTGATTTGTTAGCTTAAACATTGTATTTAATAAATCTTAGTTGAGTTCTTTTTTGCTCAGTCTTGATCTAGTTGCATATGAATTTTATGTCTTTAATGGAGATCTCAAAGCTCTACATATAATGATGAAAACATTATATACAATTTCCAAGTCTGCTCTTTTTTTTTTTTTTTTGCTTAAGAGGCTTCTTTTATCATCGATACAACCATACTTGATTTTTTTTTAACTTTGTAAATTATAATTAATGATTCAACAATATGTATGTATATTGTAGAGGGTATATTTTGATTCTTTTGTATATGGGCCGAAAGCCTTTTAAATTAGAAATGTAAACTTCTATTAAGAAAATGAATGTAATATTTTTAATTTTTTCATATTGAGTATCAGTAAAATTGGCTCAGGCTATAAATCCAAACCGCTTTAACCGATCTGAATCATCTAAAATTTTTTGGTCCCCGACTTATCGGTCTATCTTTTATACTTAGCTCGATTTGGTTTCCAATATCTACATTTCGAAACTAATCGGTTTTGTTAATTCTTCAACCGAACCATCCATTGCATAGCCCTAGCGACATCACATTAAGGGAATCATATATAAACATCAAGTAGAAACCTTTTAAAATTCTGAAGAATTCTCACGTGAAGGAGTTGCCAAATCACTCGAAAAATGGGATACAAATTTGAGACTGATAGAAATTTGTCTCGTAAGTCGTAGATTATGAATCTGAAAAGTCATTTTTCTTGGTTGCTTCTCATCATGTAATATCCATTACACATTTTTAATTACCTTAGATTCAACATGATAGTGATATCTATATCCATAACAGTATAATAAAGCCAAAAAGGAATATTTATAACTAAAAATAGAAAAAGTGTGAGAAAGAAAATGTAACCCTAATCCAATAAAAACCCTACAAAATAAAGTGTTGACCTTTTGCAATGATAAAACATAATCACCCTTGTTTTGATCTTAACAAGCCATATTTTGTTTGTCTAATAAGTGTACTTCAAGTGTGTATAAGTTAGGCACCCTTGGAAAAGCAAATCATGAAGAAACATAAGTGTTTGAAGAACTTGATAACTCTTGTCACTAGCTGAATCACGATAAGGACCGAGCACGTGATAAGCCTCCTCTAAATGGAAATTGAGGCAGTGCAAATCCTAAACAAGGGTCCCAATCAGGACATCACTCGGGAGACAAATATCCCGATCAGGACCATTGGCAAAGGGCTCATGAACTCAATGAAGAAAATTGGCATTTTAGACAGTGCACTTCACGAGCACTCGTCCCGATAAGGATTATGCTCGGGATATAGTCACGAGCAAATATCCCAAATAGGACTATATAGGCATTACTCGAGACCTTAATGAAGAAAAATAAGAATTTTGGATAGTGCTCCTTATGGACTCTGTCACGAGCAGGATTGCACTCGGTACACTCATCACGAATAGAGTCCCGATCGTGACCAGACTTGTCCCCTTCAAGTAATGACTTTTTGAACCTCAACGGCTAGTTTTTATTGAATGTCTTGACTGGGACTGAGGATGTCACGACCAGGACTAATGAAATTCTTACAAAAAGCTTAAATGCATTTAATGAAGCTTGAGAAGCTTAGGGGCGACATTAATAGCTTCAATAGGCATATTTTTTATGCTCAACTATAAAAACAAGCTATGGAGACTCATTTACAGCTTACACACTTTGGCTATTCAATTTCTTTCTTCTTAGCATTCATTGAGTATTAAAATTCTCATCTAACTTTCTCGTGTTCATTTTAACTTATTTGAGAGTTGGTTGTGTGTTAAAGATATATAGGACTTCTATTTCATCTAATTCTTGGGATAGATTAGAAGGGAAGTAAAGTTATTCTATAAAGGAATTGGTTTAAGTATTTCTCCATCAAAACAACTAGGTTTGTGGTTAGAGCTAAGCCTTAGTTAAAAGTTCATTTTTGTAAGGTTTAGAGTTGATCATTAAAACTCTTGTAATCTCAATATTTTTGAATAAGATTGGAGTGGTGATACAAAATCCTAACTTAATGATAAATTAGGTAGAGACATAGATTCATTTGTGAATCAAACACCTGAATTGCTTGTGTTCCATCTTTTATTCTCTTAATCTTTGCTTAACTTTCTTAATTATCTTTTAATTTCTCAAAAACCCTATTCACCCCCTAGGGCAATTACACAAAGGATAACACTGAAATATTTCCATCTATAGAATATATATATATCATCCATAAAAATGGAAATAAAAAAAGGCCACAATATAAACCAAAACTTGAAGATAATTATAATATATATCAAAATATACCAAAACATGCTAATAGATATAGAATAAAGCATTTAATAGGAAACAAACTTAAAGCATGCAAAATATTTAAACAACCCAAAGATTGAAAAAAGCAATATGGTATGATCTAAATATCACAAAATCTTTAGAAATAATATAGAATTACTCAAAATCACCAAAAATGGGCCAAATATTCTAACTTCTTATTAAAATAGAAACTTTTACAGTGATATGTACATATCCATATCCACAACAGTATAATAAAGCCAGAAAAGGAATATTTACAATTAGAAATGAAAAAAAAATGTGCAAAAGTAAATTAAACCCTAATCTAATAAAAATTTACAAAATAAAGGTTAACACACACACACACACACACACATATGTATAAAATCACAAAAGGCCACAACATAAACCAAACAGGAAGATAATTACAATATGTATCAAAGAATATCAAAACATGTTGATAGATATAGAATAAAGCATTTTAATAGGAAATAAACTTAAAGCATGCAAAATATTTAAAACAACCAAGAGATCGAGAGAAAAAAAAAACATAGTGTGGTCCAAACATCACAAAATCTTTAGAAATAATATAAAATTACTCAAAATCACTAAACATAGGTGAAAGATACCAAATAAAAATAGGCGAAAGATACTAACTTTATACTAAAATAGAAACTTTAACGACCTAGCACGTGTGGGTATATGCACGAGGTCCACCAAATGAACGACAACGACTAAAATGCACAAGGAATGGAAAATAACTTGAGATCACGAGTCAATTCACCATAAATAAGCATATTTATAGTTCTCAAGATCACCTGACCACCACACGGATCATAAAATAGCAAAATCAAATTGAAAGAATGAGAAGAATAAGGAAAATGTAGGAAAAATTAATGTGCAAATGCAATTGATCCTAAAAAAATATTGGCTAGACCTATTTAGAAGAAAAAAATGCAAGAAAAGTAAATGTAAAGATGTAATTAATCCTTATAAAATATTTACTAGACCCATTTAACGAAAAGGAAGCAATATTGCTTCAAAAGTGTGCACAGTGGATCCTTTAATCATGTTGGAGCCCTAGAGGGGGAGGGGGGGGGGGGTGAATGGGGCTAGTAAAAATTTTGGATTAATTAAGAAAGGTTAAGAGGTTGATTAAAAAATGAAACTCAAAATGAAAATCATAAGAAAAAAAATGAGCAAATGACACAAGTAATTTTAGGGAGTTCGAGTTCTCAACTAATCCTATGTCTCCTACCTAACTTATCCCTAAGTTAGGATTTTCAATCGTCCACTATAATCTTATTCCCAATATTAATTATAAGATGGTATTTTCAATGGCTCACACCAAACTATACAACCTTATATTTTTCTAGACTCAAAACTAACCTTTCACAAAGTGTTTCAAGGCTAACACTTAACCTATTCCTAAGTGTTTTCAAGGTTCACACTTAAACCATTCCACTAGAGTTTTCAACGCTAACTCATAACCTTTTACAATAAGTGTTTTTCACAAGGGCTCAACATTAACTCAAGATTTAGATAGTTCCTTACTTCCCATTATTCTAACCCCAAAAATGTGTAGAATAAGAAATTTATCTCTATCACTCCTAAACTCTCTCAAGAGTTTGGTTACAAGAGTTGAATATAAAAAAAATAGTGACAAGAAGTTTACAAAGAAATAAATTTCATAATTAATCTTTCTAGCCTATTCAATGTGTTTTGAGGAGGCATTTATAGTTAGAGACTCAAATTCTAGCTATTGAAGTCATCCCAAAATGTCCCCACTTTCTCCTTTTGCATTTAATATTTACTTTAATTTTTTATAGGAAAATGATGCTTCCAATCGTGACCTCCAATTTCATAGCCATTGGAGCTCTGCAATAGTTATTACAGAAGTTACCAAATCATCCCTACGAGGCTCATGATGTTGCTTACGACTATGACATGGACCACGAACAGTGTTGCCACTTTTCTTCACTTGGATTTAACTTGCTCGAGATTGTGATTAGGATGCTCATGACTATGAGAAGGATCGTGAAGGGCTCTACCACTTCAGATGATATGAATTTGGCTCTCTTTTGACTTGTGACGCTCCTTATGATTGTGAGGATTTTTGTGACTCCAAAATTACTTTAATTTGACTTCAAGACGTCACCAATTAAGTATAGACTTAAACGTAACTTAAATACACAGTTAACATATGTATTAGTAGACAAAAATTGATTGTTAACGTTAAAATCAAGGGTACTTAGAGATGGATCATGAAAAGGTCAATAATCTCGCACTTTTAAACTTTGACAATCAATTTTTGAATGATAATGAGAAATAACTAAGAGTATGTGTGTGCGTTTGTTTGCTATTACTCCCCCTCAATCATATACTAAGGGGCTTAAAATTTTCTTCCCCTCAATATATGCAAGGGTGAGTTAGACATATCAAATATCTTTCAAACATGTCAAATATTTCATTTCTCCCCTTCTCAGTATGCTAGTTATGTTCATTATCATTCAAAATGTCAAGTTTATCTCCTCTTTGTCAATGTGAAAAGGGAGGAAATCAAAAAGAAAATATTTCAATTGCAAAATAAGTGAACTAATTAAAGGATATCAAATGAAAAATATTGAAAATAATGAAAAATAGCATTCTAAGATCATATAATTGTTTATAATCATTTTGTTCAGGCAAAGGTCAAATTCGCTTTAGACATGTTAATGTTTACATGTGGAATGACAAGTCATGTAAATTTATTTTACAAACTCATCATTAAATAGCATAAAGTTAACTTCAACAATTCCTACACAACATGAGAATAAGAGACTTTTAGTACCTAAGCCTTAATTGGTCTTGGTTTGTTTATCTTAAGATAGTCTTTGGATAGGAGGTTAAGGTGAATTTTTTTATAGTATAATGGATATTATTAATATGTCCTAATCTCATGTAATAAAAACATCTAAAATTGGCAAATCTAATTTGCTGATCAATATATGCATGCCTTCCATAAGAGTGATGAGCATACACTTTTCTAGGCATAGAATATTTGGAATGAGCATGAAAATAACAAGGATAATTATGCATGAATCTTGAAGACCTAGAGTGCACATGAGACATATATTCATAAGTATGCATGTGGTTGTATGGAGTTACATGCATTGGAGTGTTCCTTTTTGTGTATATGAAACATTAGCCTTGGAATCATTAGCCTTTAGAGGCTTTCCCTTGGCACATGGACTCATAAGACTCTTGATCTTAGAATCTTGAGTTTTAAAGCTCCCATAAGGAATGAGGGATGAAGTAAGAGTAGCCTTGACAAACGTGGAGGGACTTGATGATGTAAAGGCTTCATTGGTATAACCAAGTCCAAAAATTAAACCATAGAACCTTTGACTATCTAAGAGATTATCAAGAGTCTTTTTTCCTTTTTGAAATTTGGAAATGATACCTTTTAGACCTATAATTTATTTTCAAAGCAACTCATTTTCTTTCTTAGTTTTATCAAAATTATTTTTTAAAGATAAAGAGACTTTCAAATATAAGATAGCTTCTCATTTAAGGAAATAACACTTGAAAATTCTAATTTCAAATCCTCAAAATTCTTAAACAATTTTAAAACTTTTGTTTATAAAAATTTTTCTTTGAAAGTAATTTTTGACATTTTAAAACTAATTTTCGTACTAAGGAGGTCTCATCATCAAGTTCCTTATCATCACCAAGTTCATCACACAAGTTATTATAAGAAATTTCATAAAAGTCATTACAAGAAGGGACAGATGAAACAGGTACCTCATTTTTTCTCTCTAAGGCCATGAGGCAAAGATTGGTTGACTCTTATTGTTCTTTCTCCATCTCCAATTTAAATGCATCATCCTAAGTTACCTTGAAAGTATTTCCTCTATCTCTAATTCGGATGCATCATCTTAAGTTGGCTTGAAAGCTTTGGACAATCATTTCTAATATGTCTCGACCTTTTATATTTATAGCATGAGACTTCTTTGTTCTTTTTTGAGTCACTCCTCTTGGACTCTTTGTGCTTGCTTAAGTTTTTCTTTTTAAGTACACCATGAAATATCTTATGAACGATGCAATTTCTTCATCATCTTCACTTGAATCTTCAAGTTCACTTTCATCACTTAAATCTTATAATTCTTTGAGTGTTAAGATCTTTTTCTTTTTCTCTTTGCTTTGTTGCTCATCTTCTCTTTACCTCAAGGTAAGCTCATGAGTAAAAAGCTTACTAATGAGTGCATTGGTTGAGAGCTTTGAGAGATCATGTGCTTCTTCAATGGAAGTTACTTTATACTCCCAATCCTTTTTGGGTAGCATTCTTAGAATCTTTGTATTGACTTCCTCTTTAGAGTAGTGCTTTCCCAACTTGTTCAAGGATTTTAAGAGAGCATTTAATATATTTATCATTTTAGTGATGCTTCAATGAGGTTTTACCTTGAATAACTCATATTTATAAATATGTCATTAGACCTTTTTGGATCTAACTTGGATGTTGCCTTTATAATGGTACTCCAAGATCTCCCACATCTCCTTATAAAAAATGCAATGATGAAGTTTGCCTCATTGCTCTCTTGATTTCGAAGTGATAAGAACTGACATAGCCTTTTTGTTCTTGTGGTTCTTTTCTCTATCTTCTTGAAACCACTCTTTTCTTTTATTTGGAATTTGAATGCCTTCTGTTATCTTCATGGGAGGGTTCTACCCATCTAAGATCAAATCCCATAATCTAATGGAATCACTATCAAGGTAAAGCTCCATTTTGTGTTTCCAAAAAGGGTAGTCACTCCATTCAAAAAAAGGTCTATAGGTTTAGAAAGAAAGAAACTCACTCCCTATAATCTTTCATCTAGTAATGAAGTTCCTAGAATACTAATTCTGATGCCAATTATTAGAGCACTAGAGGGAAGGGTAAATAGGGCTATTAAAACTTTTGGATTAATTAAGAGGTTAATTGAAAAATGAAACTCAAAATGAAAATTTCAGGGAGTTCAGATTCTCTACTAATCCTACGTCTCCTACCTAACTTATACCCAAGTTAGGATTTTCAATCACCCAAACCTTATTCCCAAGATTGATTACAAGATGTTATTTTTAATGGCTCACACCAAACCTTACAACCTTGTATTTTTCTAGGCTCAACACTAACCTTTCATAAAGTGTTTAAAGGCTAACACTCAACTTATTCCCAAGTGTTTTCAAGGTTCACACTTAAACCTTTCCATTAGAATTTCAAGGCTAACTTATAACCGTTTACAATAAATGTTTTTCATAAGGGCTCAACATTTATCCAAGATTTAGAAAATTCTTCTCCCATTATTCTAATCCCAAGAATAAGTAGAATGAAAAACCTCTTTCTATCACTCTCTAACTGATGTAGCGGAAGCTTCAAACAAGAAAGATAACACGAAAAATTGAAAATAACCTTCTATTGATCTGTTAATTCAAAAGAATACAAGAATAATAGGCATCAAAATTTGAAATTCTAACAAGAATACCGAAAGTTGAAAAAAGAAGAGAAATTTTATTAATTCACCAAAAAATGTCTCTAATAGCCCCAAGGCTTACATATTTATAGAGTGGCTTAAGCTACCAACCCCAATCTAATAAGGAAGTAAAATAAAGATATTTCTAAGTAGGAAATCAAATCCCAACTAATATAGAAAATTCAAATTCTAATCAATTATAAATTAGGAATAAAAATCCTAATCCTATTATTATTATTATTATTATTATTATTATTATTATTATTAGGGATAACGACTTTTTTAGTTCTAAAAGTATAGTACTTTTAACAAATTAGTCCTAAAGGAAATTTCCTTCACATATGGGTCCTCAAAAATTTTAAAACTATTCCCGTTGGTCCTACTCTGTTATATTGGATGGCAATCACTGAGCTGGCCAAAACGACGCCGCTTTAAAGCTATCAGATTATTGATGGAGCGTGACAAGTTAAGTTTGAAGCCAACAACAAACTCCACATAAGCTGTGTTGACACATCAGATTTCCACTACCATTTGAAAACTTAAAAAATTAGGGTTCCTACTTTTGGGAAGAAAACAATCGTAACTTCACTATCAGCTTCAATCACTATCTTCTAAACAACTTTTCTTTGTTTTTTTTTCTTTCAAAATTGAAGAGAAGTGGTTCTGCATATTGGGAAAAGACGATACAAAGAATTGTTCATAAAAAAGTGGGAAAAAGGTATGTCTTTTTTTTTTTTGAGAAGGGAAAAAAAAGGTATGTCATTAACCTAACTTTTGGGAATTTTTAATCATTCTTGAAACAAGTCTTTCGAATAAAAACCAATGTCAAAAAGAATCTAATGGAGATCATTTTTCATGGACAGATATTGTGAAAAATGGCTTACGTGGTGTGGAATTATAGTGGAAAATTTATGAATAATACTTACAAAGAGGGGCTTGTAGCTGATCAGTTGGTGGATCCCGATAAGTTAGGGTACTGGTGTCTTCTAGCACATGCTCGGAAGGAACTAAAGTTGGAAGGTAACTTTAAAATGTATTTTAAAGTGGCTGATAATAAAGGCTTAGAACTTTTGGATGATAATAAGAGTGCATGTAAAATGTTGTGTATTCTTAATGACAAAAAAGAAGTGGATTTATATGTGATTTTAGAGGACTGTGAGGAGGGTGGTCACTGTGGGGAGGGTGGTAGTAGTAAAAAGATAATTTATGATGATAGTATGGTAGGTGCAAGTGAAGTAAATGCACATGGGTTTGATAATAAACATATTGGGGAAGAAACAAAGTTAGGGGAGGTTGGTGAGGATGAATTAACTGAGGATGAAGTGGTTGTCAAAACTGACAAAGGTAATGAATGTGATGAAGTTACAGAAGAAGTGAATGATGAATACTTATCAAATGGTGATGATATGGAGTTGCAAGAGGTAAGAGATTTGTTAAGGAAGTTTAATGTAGGAAAGAGTAATGCACAACCTAGTTGCTCACAGTTTGGTGAACAACAACAGCCTGAGTTAGATAATTAGAAAAATACATGTGAAGATACAGAGGCAGACCTTGCTGATGAGTGTGGTTATGAGACTGATTATATAGAGTCAGATGAATGTAGCTATATTGAGACAGATGAAAAGGCTGACATTATAGGAGGAAGAAGACCAAAGAAGTTTCTTGCATTTGATCATAGTACAAAGAGACTTGCCTTTTGTGTGGGCATGACCTTTGAAAGTGTAGCTCAGTTCAAAAATGCATTGGCAAAGTATGCAATTATGGAAAGGCATGACCTTAAATATATAAAAAAAATACTAAAGACTATGTTAGGATGAGATGCAGAAAAAGTAAGTGTCCCTGGTTTATTTCTGGCTCAAAAGATGGTAAGGAGGGTGTCTTTCAGGTAATAGCCTATATTAATGATCATCAATCCAATAAAATTAACAAAACTAAGAATTTGACTTACAAGAGGTTTACAAATTTGATTATGGATAAGTTTGACAACATTCTTGTTGTTAATCTTGTAGATTCACATGCATTTAAACAAAAAAAAAAGAATATAAGTAAGTTAGAAGTAAACTTGATGCAATGTTGGAGAGAAAAGTGTATAGTAATCAAGAAGATGAAAGGAAATGCGACTGAAGAATATGCTCTGCTAAACAGATATGTGCTTGAGTTAAGGAGATAGAATCCATAAAATATAACTTTGTTAGAGACTAATGATGATGATACATTTAAGATAATTTATGTCTCATTTCATTGCTGTAAGAAAGGCTTTTTAGCTGGTTGTAGAAGGGTAATTGGGTTTGATGGTGCTTTTCTGAAAGGCATGATAAAAGGTGAGGTGTTAATGGCTGTTGGACGAGATGGAAACAACCAGATGTTTCCAATTTCTTAGGGAGTGGTCAATGTGGAAAATAAGGATAATTTTCTTTGGTTTATAGAAAGACTGTAGATGGATTTTAACATTGGTAAAGGAAAATGGATGGACATTTGTTAGTGATCAATGCAAGGTATGTAGATTGTTAACTCCTTTTGTTATATGTTTCATAATGTTAATTATTTTTTGGCAACAAAAAAATAAATATTCTTTTAACATAAAAGTTATTTGTTTTGAAGGGATTAATGCCAACATTGTATGAATTGTTTCCTGAAGCTGAAAGAAGATGGTATGCAAGGCATTTGTGTGCAAACTGGAAAAAGAATCACAAAGATAAGGAGCTTGAGAAACACTTTTGGATGTGTGTGAAGGCAAACAACATGGCAGAATACCAAAAAAGAATGGAAGCATTGGCTGCCATCTCACAAAAGCACATGATGATATGCTTAACCATCAACCACAGTTATGGTGTAGGGCCTTTTTAAGACAACTACAAAATGTGAGTTGGTAGATAATAACCTTTGTGAGGCTTTCAATGGTAAGATTATTCCAACTAGGTCAAAGAACATTTACTCATGTTTAGAAGATATAAGAAAATTGGTTATGCGGAGATTACATGTGAATAGAGATATGACAAAAAAATGGGTTAGGGATTTGGGTCCTAGGATCAAAAAAAAGCTACATCAAAATAAGGAAAAAAGTTAGCAATGCACAATTTTATAGAAGGGGCAGATGGATACGAAATAGGACATGAAGGGAATAGTTTCATTGTTAATTTGCCTAAAAAAACCTGTACTTATGGGGCATGGGACCTATATGGTGTGCCTTGTTATCATGCAACATGTGTAATATATGATTGAGATGACCAACCTGAAGATTTTATCTCTGATTAGTATAAAAAAAGGCACATATCTGAAAGCTTATAGCTGCATGATGACTCTTATTAATGGACAAAAATTTTGGCCAACTACATCAGAGCCACCAACAAAGCCTCTTCCATTCAAAGCAATGTCAAGCAGACCCAAAAAATTAGAAGAAAAGAGGAGCATAAATTGGCAGAAATGGCATATTAGTTAGAAGGGGCAGGTTAATAACATGTCAGTATTACTTTGGCAAGGGCCATAACAAAGCTAAGTGTTAAGTGAAAAAAGCAATTGAACATAGTCAGGTATATAAATATATTTTATATGTACATGTTGATAAAATTTTCATTTTTTTATGTTAGAGACTATGACACATAAGCTATTTTACATTGATAAAAGGAACCTATGGAGACTGAACGTGTTAAAAACAATACTGCTCCTGCTACAGATCTCTTCGCTCCTGCAACAGCTGCTGCAACATCTGTGAGACTAGAAAAGTTGAAAGTAAGTTTGTGACTTTAAAATATATGTCTTGTATTATTACAAAGTAAAATATGAAGTGCTACATATTGTCATCAATATTTGTTATTGTCTCAGGTTATAAGTAAGGCTAAGAAAGTCATATTTGCTGATGAGCAAACACTGCCTACATCAAATGAAAATCATGGGAAAAATGACAAACTTTGTAGTGCAAAAAAACAAGAAGAATAAGCAAAAAGAATAAGCCAGAAGAAGCACAAAGAAGAAGCAAGATTTAAAAAAGGAAAGCTAAAATGGATGAGCTAAGTCCAAATTCAAGGATGACTCGAAGCAAGATTAGACAGTCAACTGAGTTGCTATCAAAACAGCTGAGGTCTAGAGGTATAGCAATCCAAGAAGGATAACAAAAATAAAAGGGATAATAACTTCATAAGTCCTAAAAGTTAGGTCTTTTTTTCAATTAAGTCCTACAAGTTTCAATTATTTCAATTGAGTTCATTGACTTTTAAAAAATTGCACCGTTAGTCCTAAGCCGTTAACATTCACAGAATTTGCTGATGTGTCAATAACTCTTATTTCTCCTTCAAAATGACTGATGATGTCTCTGTCATGCAAAAATAGCCTTAATACATATAATGACACATTGGAAAAAAATGCCATGTCAGCTTTCCACTTTGAGTTAGAGCTTCTTTTTTACAATTTGGAACTCTCTCTTAAAGTTAAACATTGAAAAAGAAACATCAGTGCCATTATGACCAAATACCACAGAACATCCAAACCTTAATGCATATCTGATTAAGCTAAGAATAACAAAACTAAAATAATATAAAAGAAGAAAAGGTGATAGCCAAAATTACCAGAATCCCAAATAAGATATATATCAGGTTCATTTTATGGGATTGTATTAACACCAATTGCAGCGAATATGAATGTCAGAGAAGCATGAATGTTTATGGTAATCTATGAGCAAATAAAATCTGTGATTAGTATCTAATGATAGATAAACAAAAAATTTTGGCCAAGAATAAATAATTACCAAAGCAAGTATGTTTTCTCTTATCAAGAATGAGGTTAGAAAGACATATCCCATAGCACCCGTTGTCCTATCCTGCATTTTAAAGAAATTTTTGTTAGCTAGAATTCAAGGAAATCTGAAGGTAAAAGGAGTAGAGAAAACACTAAAATTGTGCATAAAAAAAATGGTACATCAGATGTAATGATATTGTAGAAAAATTTTCTTTTCTTTGATTGCAGTAGTTTCTTTAGATTTTTTATAAGTTCAACAATACATTGGTCTAACTTCAATTTCAATGTGTACAATGGTTGCCTAGCAATTGGAATTTCTTGGAGACTCATTGTTAGACTATCTTATAACGGTGCATTTTTACAATAAGTAACTAGGGATATCACCAGGACTATTAACTGACATGAGATCTGCATCTATGAACAATGACTGCTATGCACGATCAACTATCAGGGAAAGGCTATATAAGCATATTCATCATGCCTCGCAAAAACTTCTTAATGATATTGACTCAACAGTCACAAACTGTAGGAATTTTAATTTGGAATCAACATTTGGATGGGAGTCTGAGATATCATTTCCCAAGGTCAGTTGTTAGTATTACTGCAGTTAGTTCATTTTTCTTTTACTGCTGCAATTTTTATTGAGCTATCTCTGTTAACTAACAGCTCTAGCCTCCTTTTTGTTAACTTTTGTTATGCTCATGCTTATGGTTTTCTTTATCATAGTGTTGGATTATTGTTTATGCTTTATTTTACCACAAGTCAAATTTTCCTTAACATTTTTTTTAACAGGTAATTGGAGATGTGATAAAATCTCTAGCTGGTGCCATTTGTGTTGATTGTGGATACAATAAAGAAATGGTGTTTAACAGCATAAGACCACTTTTGGAGCCATTGATTACTCCAGAGACAATAAAGTTGCACCCTGTGGGAGAACTAAATGAATTATGTCAGAAACAACATTTTGAATATAAAAAACCAGTAATTTCTTGCAAAAACGGCTTGTCTTACGCGACTATAGAAGTGGATTTCTTTCACTCTTCTTCTTTCTTTCTTCTCTGATTATTCATTATTTATTTCTTATATAACCAAGCAGGTCTAGAGGGTGGCAGGAATTTTTCTCTCTCAGCTGAAACAGCTTTTCCCCATAAATTGCAAAAAGAAACCCTAAGTGAAAGGGGAAATATGACATGTCATTTTTTTTACAAGTTGGCATTTTGTATTTTTAATCTCTTCCACTATAACTGACACATCATCAGTCATTTTGAAGGAGAAGTGAGAAGTTACTGACACTTCAGCAAATTCTGTGAATGTTAACGACTTAGGACTAACGGTGCAATTTTTTAAAAGTTAATGAACTTAATTGAAATAATTGAAACTTGTAGGACTTAATTGAAAAAACGACCTAACTTTTAGGGCTTATGAAGTCATTATCCCAAAATAAAAAGTGCCCAATAAGAAGAAAGAAACTAAACATAATACAGCAAAGAGAAATGCAACATCAGATTTGTATAGATCAATTGACCAAGCATCATACTACTTTAAGAGAAGTATGAAAATACCAGCTGGAATGGAAGTGTATACAGTTGGTAATTCTGCTATTATAAATATGAGTATGCTTTGTGTTGTGTGTTTAACTAATTTTGATATTAATTCTTATGTAATGCACATATTTGTTGTATTTTGCTAAATAGCCTAAGAACATAAGTGAGCAATTCATTAGCTATGCTCCAAGGGCTGTTAGCGACAACTTAGGCAGGATGCTATGGAGGGGTCAATATGTGAGGCTCGTAAGTGCAATACAACCAAGTAATGAAGGCAGACTTCACAATGTTGTGCAAGGAGAGCAAGGCAGCCATCAGAGTTCTGTGCAAAGAGAGGGACGCAATAATCTGAGTGAAGGCCTTCAACACCAGATAATTAATGAAGTGGTATTGTCACAACCATCTCTACACTCCTAAGATTCTACATGAAGGGAGAATTTACAACAAACAAAATGACAAGGAACTAAGTTGGGCACAAACATTTTTTAGGATGTTGATAAATCAAAATTTGATTCACTTTTTGCTAAACAAATTATGATGGATCAACATCTTATTTGTTGATATTTTGTTAATTTTTTGTTCTGTCCACTTCAAAGTGTATCTAGTATGGTAACACTTTGTTAATTGTCCATATTTTGCCATGTTAACTTCATTTTAGTTTACAGGTAATCAGCTTGTATAAACTCAAGTTGACTATGTTATTTAGACATATTTTGAAAATAAATACAAAGTATTTTCAGGTTATCAGCTTCTATTGCTTGTTAATGCTTATCATTAGTTGATTGTTAATGTTAATGGTTATCATAAGTTTAAAAACATCTCAGTGGTATTTTATGCCAGTTCGGAGCCTCTATTGACTTACACTCATTCAATAATGGACAAAAAGTTGTTTAAAACCCATTCATTAGATAAAAACGATTACGATTAGTTATAGACAAATACAAAATACTACATAGATTTTGCTTCTTCATACTACCCTTCTTCCTTCTTCTTACACTACTTTATGGATATTGCTTTTTCCATTTCTTTTTTTCACAGGTCAGGTAAAGTGCTTCTTGCATGTACTTCTTCCTTGCATAAGCTTCAATCACTTACAGTATAACATCATCACTGCTATCATCCATGAAATGGCACACCACATGAGCAGCTTCTTGTTCCTCTTCTTCAAATTCGTATTTTCTTTTTCAGTATCATTTACCCTTTTCAACAATCCTGGAATAATTTCTTTTGATCTACTACACATAGGAGGATCAACCCATTGAAAAAATCCACACCCCATTTCATCCTTACATCACAGAAAATACAAGAAGGTATTAGAAGCAACATATTCAAAGAAAATAAGATTATAACAAGCAAGTCATTACCTCTTTTCTTTCATATGTGAAGAAGTGTCTTCCAGGGTTGTTGTTTGTCCATGACATCCTCAAGCTTGCCCTTCTCTCATAATGACATTGAGTAGTCATGGTGATTTTTCTCTTCTTTCATCCCTCCTCCTTGGTCTGTGTAACTTTTCACTACATCTTTCTTCAAAATTCTTGCTTCTTCATCCATTATAGATGCACTGTATCACCATGAAAATGGGGGGAAATCTTCCCTCCACTTTTTTCTTAATCCCTAACATTATTTTTCCATTTTTTATGCAATCTTATATGGCAATACCTTTTTTGGTGAATCTATGAGGTGGATTTGGTGGGTTTATGTGGAATTTGAGGTCTTAAATAAAGTGTCGTCGTTTTGGCCAGCTCAATGATTTTCGTCCAATATAACAGACTAGGACCAACATGAATAGTTTTAAAATCTTTGAGGACCCGTCTGTGAAGAAAATTTCCTTTAGGACTAATTTGTTAAAAGTACTATACTTTTAAGACTAAAAAAGTCGTTATCCCTTATTATTATTATTATTATTATGTTTTCTATCCATTGTTCTATAAACTCATTCCAAGAACTCTGAGACTTATTGCTACGCATCACCAACTCTTTAAAGAGTTTGGTTACAATAGTTGAATACAAAGTCCCAAGTAGTATAGGAAAGTCAAATTCTAATCAATTTTAAATTAGGAATAAAAATCCTAATCCTATTATTATTATTATTATTATTATGTTTTCTATCCATTGTTCGGCAAACTCATTTCAAGAACTCTGAGACTTATTGCTACGCATCATCAACTCTTTAAAGAGTTTGGTTACAAGAGTTGAATACAAAGAAAAATAATGACAGGAAGTTTACAAAGCAATAAATTTCACGATTGATCTTTCCAAAACTTCCTAACCTCTTCAATGTATTTTGATAAGATATTTATAGCTAGAGACTGAAATTCTAACTGTTGGAGTCATCTCAAAACGTCCCTACTTTCTCCTTTTTTATTTAATGTTTTCTTTAACTTTTTGTGGAAGAAATGATGATCACAATCATAAGGGGAAATGTCACGATCATGATCTTAATTTTTTAGTCATTGGAGCTCTGAAATAGCCATTACAAAATTTACCAAATCATTCTTCTAATGCTCACAATCCAGCTCATGACGGGGATCGAGACCAGGACTGTGAGTGGTTCTGCCACTTTTCTTAACTTAGATTTCACTTGCTCAGGATCGTGATTGGGATGCTCATGATAGTGAGGATGATGCTCATGACTATGAGGAGGATCTTAAGGGACTCTACCACTTCAAATGACATAAATTCGACTCTTTTTTAGCTTGTGATGCTCCTTACAATCTTGACCAAGATCAAGAAGAGTCTTGTGATTCCCTTATGACTTTAATTTGACTTTAAAACTTCACCAATTGAGCATGGACTTAAACCTAACTAAAATACACACTTAAACACATGTATTAGCAGACAAATTTTGATTATTAAAATTAAAACCAAGGGTAATTATACATTGGTCAAGCAAAGTTCAATAGGTCGATTATTGATGCAAAGGGATTCAAAATGTAGTTTTTATACTTCTTAACATATGCCTAATTGGGTTTCCTTAAGTCGATCTATTAGAGTAACGATATATTTGTCTATGATAAATAACTGTTGACATTCTCCAATAGGTTGCCCCTACATTCTCTAATCTAAAAGATGATGGTATTGGGAAAAGATCCTTCCAATTAAGCCCATCAATAAACATGTCAAAATAAAAACCAAAATCAGAAAAATAAGAGTGCACAAGATTTTACATGGTTCAGCTTTAACTGCCTACATCCACGGAGAGATACTAATTCTTCACTATATAAGAAAACACACCAATACAATAAATTATCACTCCCCTTGAGTTGATTAAACTCAAACCCACAATTTTTTATCATCCTCTCATATAAACTAGAAGAATACATACTCCTCTACACCACTTTAGAAACCCTAGAGAACCTCTCTATAAACCATAGAAATAAATATTACCTTTTTAGAAACCCTAGAAGAAAATACCCATCTAGAAAATCCTAAAGAAAAATACAAGAATCCTAAAGCCCAAGCCCCCTTGGATGTTATTCCCAGACCTAAGCCCCTTAATGTTATTCCCACATCAAAGCTCCTACTCAAACTTGCAAATTCCAAGTTGTCTTTTGTTCAAAGCTTTTCATCACTTCATAGAATGAAAAACCTCTAAAGAAATAATTGCATTATCC
Source organism: Mallotus japonicus (assembly GCA_949634005.1). Lineage (NCBI taxonomy): Eukaryota > Viridiplantae > Streptophyta > Magnoliopsida > Malpighiales > Euphorbiaceae > Mallotus > Mallotus japonicus. Next base: position 20,473 of record CATIWK010173476.1, read on the forward strand.
TTTATAAGCCTACCAAGAATAAAGACACTGTGGATCTCATAAATCAGGAATGGCAACACCAATTTAAGTCTATTAACTTACATCTTAAAAATAATTTTTATATAGAACATTATCGAGGCTAATAAGACAGGTCTCCTTAACAAATTATGGAGATTTCACTTTATAAATTAAAGTGAGGAAAGTATGATTCAAACCTTCAGACATATTTCCAGTATTAAGAAAACTCAATATCAAGTTGGACTCACCTATTATATCCTAAAACTTTATAACCATACCATCCAGACAAGGGCTTTCCATGGATGCATTTGCTTTAGTGCTAATATCACATCATCAAATGAGAAAGGGCAGAGAGTAATGCACTTTGATTTGCACTCATTTGGCTACCAATGGCAATATGTGATTTAGTACATGGAAGATCACTACTCGTAAACAACTCGGAAAGATAATCAAAAACCACTAGCTTCGGCATTACTTGTTGTATCTTTAATTCGACCAATGTAATTATTTCTTTTTTGTTCTGAAGCTTTCCTATGAAAGAAATTGATATTTCTATTGTCACTCGTGAACCAATTAACCCTAGATCTTTGCTTCCAATAATCTTCATCTTCCAATAGTAGCCCATCAATAATCTTCATATTAAGTGAAGTAAAACAGAAATTATAATTTATTTATTTGAACTAAGAACTGAAATTATATTTAACTTGTATGAAAAACTATTAAAATTAAGGTGAGGTAATTACTCTAGTGTGAAATTATTAACCGAATTACAATAAAAAAATAAATGATAAGTTTAAAATAAGAATACATGTATAACACAATGTAATCCATAATAAATACATCAATTTAACAATAATTATATACAATTTACAAAAATGTACAATAAATTCTATGAAAAAAAATACAATTTTAACAAATAATTTCAATTTTTTTTGATAAAAATATACATTTTTATTAATTCAAAAAAGGGGGAAAACCGCTTGTATAGAAATACAAGTGATGAAAATATCTCTTATTAAAACTAAGGGGCATTTGTTTGGTAAAAAAATAAGGGTGAGAATCGGAATCGGAATGGATGATTCCGATTATTAATGTTTGGTTGGCTAAAATTAGTATGGGAATGAGAATGTGATTCCCCCATTAATAAGAATCATCATTCTCCTTATATTCTTAAGGAATTTTTTTGATTTCTTAGGAAATCAAGTGAAATCAATTATAAATTTATCAAACATTTAAATATTAACATTTATTTTTCAATTATAAATTTGTCAAACATTTAAATATTAGCATTTATTTTTTAAAATTTATACATAGAACATATAAATTAACAAAAATATGTATTAAATGTTTGAATAAAAAAATATTTATCAAAAATAAATAATTTTATAACAATTTTTAAAAAAATTATAATAATATTTTTATAAATAAATATTTTATAATAGATAATTTTAATATTAATTTTAATATATAAAAATAATTATAATGTTAATTTTTATATGTGAAAAATAATTAAAAAATATTTTTTTTATAAAAAAAAATTTAGTTGTTAAATGATGTTGATTTTCACTCCTATTTCTATTCCTCAAATAATCAAATATCTTTTTTAAATTTTTATTTCCTTTCTCATTCTGATTTCGGAATACGAATCAAACGTCCCCTAAAAAGTACAAAGGAAAAAAAGTTCAAACCAAAACAGAATAAACCCAAAAGAGAAAAGAATTACAAATATTTAGATGCCTTTTTTTTAATAGGCGTCTAAAGTCGCGCCTCCCTTAACAAAAGGGGAAATAAATAAATAAATAAACTTACAAAAAGATTACACTTAAATGATTTTTTTTTTAATAAAAGAAAGAGAAAGGCCAACCTGCCCTCAGCACCCCCTAAACTTTAATTTTGTAAATTTTGTAACTGTAGCTCCCTCAAATTTTATTTTATACCCTTATACCCCCAATTGCACATGTTATTATTTTTAATTCTTGAATTAAACAAATGTCTAATGGGTGAAAAATACACCACCTCTTAACCACATGAAGTAACTAGAATAATACAAAGGTTATATCTCTTTTCTTCTCGTTTATTTTTAGTTTTCAAAGTTTAATTTTTATTAATAATAAACAAGACAAAAAAATTCTAAACAACAAGGTAACCTTTATCCATATATATATATATATATATATATATATATATTTGTCAAAAATAATAATATCAATTTCTGAAATTTATTTGTTCCTTAATTTACCTTACATAATTAAGGATGATAAATGTTATGTTATTATGATTGTTTTTATATTGAGGGAGTTAAAAATAATAATCAGTTTAGCTAAGGGGTATAATGGAACTTGAGAGGTCTAAAGCTGGAAAGAAGAAAAGTTTGGGGATGTGAAGATGGGTCATGCCAAAAAGAAATTAAAATATTTACGTATTGTTTTATTTGACAAGTATTTTCTCTTTCTGCATATTTTGTGTGTCTTCTTTTACACGAACAACTCCCAGTCTCACTGCTCAACTTATTGTCTATCTCAAGACAATGCCTCTTTCCTAACAATCCGAAACCTCACCAAAATATCGCTCACATTATCTTACACCAAACCTATTTTTGTCTCTCCAACCCAAAAACCCAAAAATTACAGAAAAAAGGAAAAAAAAAATGCTTTCCCATAATCTCCTCTTCTTCTTCTTCTTCTTCTTCTTGCTAGCAACTTTCCTTCCACTCTCTAAACCAGATCTCGCCGCCGACCATGCAGCCCTCCTCACTCTCCGCTCCTCCGTCGGCGGCCGTACGCTCTTTTGGAACATAACCCAGTCCACCCCTTGCTCGTGGGCTGGTGTTCTTTGCGAAGGTAACCGTGTCACTGTCCTCCGCTTACCTGGAGTTGCTCTTTCTGGGCCACTTCCTAATGGCATTTTCTCTAACCTCACCCAACTTCGTACTCTCAGTCTCCGTCTCAATGCTCTTACTGGTCAATTGCCTTCAGATCTTGCTTCTTGTACTAATCTCAGGAACCTTTACTTACAGGGTAATCTGTTCTCTGGTGAGATCCCTGAGTTTTTGTTTACTTTGCATGACCTTGTTCGTCTTAATCTTGGTGAAAACAACTTCACCGGTGAGATCTCACCAAGTTTTGGAAATTTCACAAGGTTAAGGACCTTGTACTTGGAGAACAATAGGCTTTCTGGATCCATTCCAAATTTGAAGCTGCAGAAGTTAGAGCAGTTCAATGTGTCAAATAATTTTTTGAATGGGTCTATACCTGAAGGATTACGGGTTTTTGAGTCGGGTTCTTTTCTGGGTAATTCTCTGTGTGGGGAACCACTTGTTAGCTGTGCTGGTGCTGATGCTGATGCAAACAATAGTATAGTGGTGCCAAGTACACCAACTAATGGAGCTGGTATTGGTGGTAAAAAGAAAAAGTTGTCTGGCGGTGCTGTTGCTGGTATTGTAATCGGATCTATAGTTGGATTTTTCTTGATTGTTTTGATTTTGATGTTTTTATGCCGAAAGAAAGGTAGCAAGAAGTCGAGATCGATTGACATTGCCTCCATTAAGCAGCAAGAATCGGCAATTCCAGGTGAGAAGCCTATTGGAGAGGTGGAGAGTGGTAGTGGTGGTGGGTATGGAAATGGAAATGGGTACTCGGTGGCCGCAGCTGCAGCAGCAGCGATGGTGGGAAATGGAAAAGGAGGAGGAGCGGCGGGAAGCGAGGCGAATGGAGCAAAGAAATTGGTGTTTTTTGGTAAGGCTTCGAGAGTGTTTGATTTGGAGGACTTATTGAGAGCCTCGGCTGAGGTCTTGGGAAAGGGAACATTTGGGACTGCTTATAAGGCTGTGCTGGAGATGGGAACTGTGGTGGCTGTGAAAAGGTTAAAGGATGTGACTATTACAGAGAGAGAATTCAAAGAGAAGATTGAAACAGTAGGAGCTATGGATCATGAAAGTTTGGTCCCTTTAAGAGCTTACTATTATAGTAGGGATGAGAAGCTTCTTGTCTATGATTATATGCCTATGGGAAGTTTGTCTGCACTTTTGCATGGTGAGTATTTCTTACGTTTTGCCTTTTTGTTTCCTTATGATGTTCAGCTTTTTCTGGTTTGTTGATATAGGTGAATGATTGCATATATCCTTTGAAGATAATTGCCCTTTTCTTTGCTGCCTTAAACTGTAATTGATTCCTGCTCTATCAGATTTTGGTCGTGATTTCTAAGTAATTGAATATCTCTGTCAAGATGATGAGTTCCCATGAGTCAAGTTTTTGCAACTGCCATATTATCTTCTGCATTTTGTTTATGGGTTTTGCAATACGTGTCTGTATGTTTGTTTTATGCTCTTGTAGGATTTTTTTTCCCATGGTCTACATAAATTTGATTGTTTTCTTCAGAACAGTATGTATATGAGTGCTGCTGAACGAGTAGAAGTCAATGGGATTTGTCATTTTTTGTTTGAAATGTACCTAAACTCAATAATGAGGGATATCAATTATTCTCTTCTAGTGGAGTTATGTAATTGTGATTTTGCTGTGATCAAATTGTCATGAATTTGCCTTGTCTTATTTGCAACTAATATTTTCATATGGTGTGACCTATTCATTTTGAACTATTTTCTTATGCTTCGGTTTCTGTACTTTTGGTTCTACCAACAATTCCAGTTTACTCTTCCCCTTGTAGATTGTGGTATAATCAGATATTAAAAAAAAAAAAAAAAAAACTACTACTACTAACTTTAAAGGATCATGATGAAAATACTTTGTTTGTTGGACTCCTATAGTTAGAGATATTTTAGTTTATTTTGCTACATTGGTTTTGTTTTCACTATCATTTTTTCTCTTAAATTTTTCCACAGGGAACAAGGGAGGTGGCAGGACTCCATTGAACTGGGAAATTAGATCCAGCATTGCCCTTGGAGCTGCCCGAGGCGTCCAATACCTACATTCCCAAGGCCCCAATGTCTCTCATGGAAATATCAAATCATCGAATATTCTTCTCACTCAATCTTATGAAGCCCGAGTGTCTGATTTTGGACTTGCTCACCTTGTTGGTCCCTCATCCACCCCTAACAGAGTTGCAGGTTACCGAGCACCAGAGGTGACTGACCCTCGTAGAGTTTCACAGAAAGCTGATGTTTATAGCTTCGGGGTATTGCTGTTGGAGCTGTTGACTGGGAAGCCCCCTACCCATGCCCTTTTGAATGAGGAAGGTGTTGACCTTCCCCGGTGGGTTCAGTCCATAGTTCGAGAGGAATGGACTTCAGAGGTCTTTGATCTCGAGCTCCTTAGATACCAGAACGTGGAGGAGGAAATGGTTCAACTGTTGCAGCTCGGAATAGATTGTGCAGCCCAATACCCTGATAATCGTCCATCAATGTCTGAAGTAACTAGTCGGATTGTGGAGCTATGTCGTTCGAGTATGCGGGAAAATCATGATCCACAGCCAGACGTGGTGGATTTGGATGATAGCACTTCTCGATGAGCTGGCCAAAGCATCCAATGGATTGTAAAAGGATCTTGCCTTTTGCTATGTTCATGCTCGTAATTATCATGTTTTAATCTTGTCCTTTGTTATATGTTTGATCTCTGGGCCTCATCTTTCATTAGGAGCCAGCCAACTATCATTATTTTCTTTTTTAATTTTCTTTCCTTTTCTTCATTTTTCATTAATGCTGTGGGGAGGATATCTGCCCTATTTGTTATTTGTTGGGTGGAAGATGGTTGTTGTAATTATTACTTTCCTTTTGCTTTTGATGCAACTTTTCATCTATTATTAACCTTTAATCTAACATGTGATCTGTGTAGCCTCTCTCTATTGTTGCAAAGAAGGGTAAAAATTGGGTGTGAATTTACCCTTTCCCTAACTAATTGCATTAATTTTCGTTGTATCTTTTAATAACTGGAAACTTTTAGGTTTGTTGATTGCAAATTCAAGTAAATATATTTGGTTTTTAAATGAAAATTTTGTAAAATTTATTTGGAGTTTTAATTTTTTAATTTTGTGAAATTGTTTGAAATTAAATCAATTATGATTTATGAAATATATTTGATTTAAATGAATTTGGAATTTAAAATGAATTCTTTTTGAAATTTATTTGGAAATAAAATGAATTCTTTGGTGGAATTGAACTAAACTAGGGGTTAAAGTTCAAGTTAAGGTGATTTATTTTCAAGATTGATTAATTATTTTTACTTAATTTTTTTTAAGTTTTTTTATTTTCTCAAAAACGTTTTTGTAGTTTTAATATGCTTTAATTTATATTTATGTTAATTTATTATTTGCAAACTTTTGTTCCTCTTCCATATTATTTAATTATAAATTTATTTTATATTTATTTCAATTTATTATTTGCAAACTCTCTTTATCTTTCACATTATTTTTTTTAAACAAACAATGGTATTAATAAACTAGAGATTAACAAACTGGATGAGGCAGAAGCTTGGTTGAGCAGATTCTGATATTTCTTAAGGAGTTTATAGCCAGATTTTACTAAGTACACGCCTCTTCTATCTAGGTGCCAGACCATTCTATCTTGCCCTATTGATTTTGAAACTAATACGCATCTGATGGCCTTCTGTTCCTCTAAGGTAAAAAGTGACTGTAGTTTCATCAAATTCCATTGACCTGAATTTGGATCAACAAGGGTCTCTAACTAGGTAATAGTTGCTTCCTATTGGCTTTGCAGAACTAATTTTAAAATTTGGAAGCAATGGAATCCAAGAGTCATTCCAGATTAATCTTATCACCAAAGTTTACATTCCATTTGCAACCCTTTTGTATAATTTTCCTTCCTTGAAGTAAGCTAGACCAAATCCAAGATGGCTTTGAACCTTGTTTGGCCTTGAAGAAATAAGAAAAAGGATAGTAGATGCCTGTTAGTAATTGAGCACATAGAGTTTCTGGAAATTGAATTAACCTCCAACACTTTTTTCCAAGCAGGGCAACGTTGAAAAGGCTCAAGTCTCTGAACCCTATTCCTCCTGTAGCTTTGGTCACCTAATGAATCTTTTTGTCTTCCAATTTTTGAGACCACCAGAAGCTTCTTATAGACTTCTCGATTTCAACAGTTACATTCATGGGAAGCTTAATTACAAACACAACATAGGAAGGAATTTCCTGGATAACAACTTTAATTATTATCTCTCTTCCAGCTTGGGAGAGAAATTTGCTTTTCCATATCTGAATTCAATTCTGAATTCTATTATTTAAGAAACTACACATCATTCTTTTTTACTTCGCCCGCTCCACTAGAAAGCCTAGATATCTTGCTGAATATTTAGATTCTTGGATTTGGTCATTGCAAATGGCTTCCTTTAAAATCGCCGAGGCATTTTTACTGAAGAAAATTTCAGATTTGTGGAGATTGATTTTCTGTCCATATGCTTCAAAATAATCATTAAGAAAATACCTATTAAACCAATCACAAGAATAACAGTTACGGTACCTATTATCCAAAGAGGAATTCTTCCAGTAGTATCGGCCATTTATCTCACTTCCCTCCACATTTAATCAAGTGGTCATGCTAAAGACATAAACAGTCATAGATAATTATTAGATGATATCCTTCCGATG
>CATIWK010173493.1:0-18406 GCA_949634005.1 Mallotus japonicus
TTTAAAAATTTTTTAGTTTATAAAAATCATTTATTAATATTTCTTAAAAACTTTAAAAAAGTTAAAAATAATTTTTATAAATCTAAAAATTTGACAATTAATCCATATACATTTAATAAAAAGAATTAAAAATTTTCTATAAAAAAAATTATTTTAAAAATGAAAAATTAAAAAGAATTAATAATTAATAATTTTTAGATCTATAAATAAAATTTTAACTTTTTAAAATTTTTAAAAAATATAAAAATTAGAGAAAAGTAAATACTAGGGATTTGATGTAATAAGGTTAGAGAAAACATAATTTTTCAAAAAAAAAAAGTTAGAGAAGACAAAGGTATAATGGTCATTTTTTACAAAAAAAAGTCAATAAAAATTCTTAAATGTTCGATTTTAAAACTATAGAATTATTAATATTTAATTTTGAAACAAAAATGATTGAAATATAAATTAAATCTAACCTTAATGTAATTTCCTCATAATAAAATTAATAGTAGAAAGTAGCAACCTCAGTATAATTTAATTAATTTAATTATTTATTTTACTGAGAAAATAATAGATTAAAAAGAAGAACCACTAGGGCAGGCAGTTCAACGCATCTGCATGCATTAAATACTTTCAAAAGTGGCCGACAAATATGGCTGCACAGGCACTGTGTTTAAGGGACAGTGTACTTGGTGTCATCAAGCCTCCACTGAAATTATTGTTTGCTATAGGTTCACTATTTTTTAAGAGATCGTGCCAGAAATTTTTTTGTTTCTAATGGTTTTTTTTTTTTTTTTCTAATGGTTTCAGTATGAGAAAGAAGTCACCTACTTTCAATATATGAAGCACCGACACTTCAAATAGAATGAAGTATTCGTATCAGACATTTTTTGAACATCGATATGCTTCCGACATAATTTAATATGTGTCTGATACGTATCCGACACAGTTTTATTATTTTATTATTTTTTTCTTTTTAGAACATGGGACTGACACGACTGGACACAAAAAGGACACGGCTGAGACACGGGACCGACACAATAGAACACGGCGAAACACTTTTTAAGAACACTTTTTAGTTTTATTTTTTGTATAATTTAATTTAATTAATAATTTTGATTAATAATTTAATTTAATATTTAATTTAATTGATCACTTTTTATGTTTACCTTCTGTATGACAATGATAGATAATTAATTACATTATTATATTAAGTGTTTAAATTTCATGGAGTTTTTATTTTATCACACTAGCTTTATTTTTTTTAATAAATCATCTTTATATAATAGAAAATAATACACATTTTATGTAGAATATATATATATATATATATATATATATATTAAGTGTTTAAATTTATATATAGTTTTTATTTTATCACACTAACTATATTAAGTGATAAAATAAAACTCCATGAAATTTAAACACTTAATATAATCATGTATATATATATATATATAACATATTCCGTCCGTGTCGTGTTCTTAAATTTTAAAAATCACCGTGTACCGTATCCATGTCGTGTCGTGTCGTATCATCGTATTTGTGTTCGAGCTTCTTAGCTATTTACTATATGGAATTTTTTTTTATGAAGTTGTAGTTAGACCCACTAAAAATTGAGTGGCTTGGCTCTTAGCAAATAATAAGCGCATATGTTTATATTCTTTTTTAAAACTTTAGCCGCTTTTTTTCTTTACATTCAATAAATATAAATTTTATCTTTTTTTTTTTTTAATTTTTGAATTTCCTTCTATGAAGTTAATATCTTTTTATGAGATTTGATTGTTTATCCTATGAAGTACGGTAAAATTTATGTTGATATTTCTTCTCAATTAAACACCCAAGAATTGGTGAAATTTTTGTTGATAATGGAGAGTATGAATCGTCAAGTGATACATTAAAATAGTTGTAAAAATAATAAAAAAAAAATTATGATTAAAGGAAGATTTTATTTTTATATTTTTTAATTATATTATTATTAATATTTTTATTTTATTAAAATGTACTTTTAATTTTTAATTAATTTCATATTTTTCATTCCCTTCAAAAAAATTTTCATATTTTTCATAAAATAAAGTACAATATCACATAAAATTTTTATATGCGTCAAAACAAATATTATATATCAGTCTCACTTAATATTTAGTAGTATTATATTATATAGTTAGCCTTGTATGCCCAGACAGTAACCCCCACCTGCGAATGTAGTATATTATAAAATGCACAAAAATGTGGCATTTCATGTACGTGAGATATTTATAAAATTATTTAATTCAAACAACAATAATCAAATTTCCTGGAAAAATCTTTTTGTTTATAAGAATTTTATTTTATTTGTTTTGTTGGTGGAATATACAAATCATCAAATTGAAAATTAAAAAAGTTTTATCAATACGATTGGAGAATAACAACAAAAAAACTTCACGAGCTAAGTGAGATTTTATTTTGAGATTTTTTATAATATTTTTATTTTTATAAATTTTTCATGAAAATGTACTTTTAATTTTTAAATATATAAATTCATCTTTTATGTTAAAAAATTGATATCTTTGAAGATTTTTGCTTCAAGAATATAATATTTAGATAATAGTCACTGGATATTCTGGCAATTGGCCAGCTGAATATGACAACATTTTAAAAAAGATTATGATACTGATAAAACAATTTTTATACAGTACATAAAGAAATATTCATTATCTAAAATGAATGAAAAATAACAAATCAAGATATAATATATTTTCAGTTAAAAATAACATATAATTTTAACAGATCATTTGCTTAAAATGATATGATATTTGCCGAAAATCGAGAAACTAAATAATAAAAATTTAAAAATTTTAAAAAAGTTTGAGTTTAATATCTGATACCATAAATGAAATTTCTCATACTATATTAAAAAAATATATATATGATATTTTGGAATAAAATTTTGGCAGTAGTATACAATGTCCTCTCATAGGGTTATGGCATCCCATACTTTTTGCAACAGAAACAATGTAGTCAATAACATGATATAGATGCATTAAGGGGAGGAAAAGTATCATAATAATTTTGTTCAAAAAAAAAATAATAATTTCAATAATTAATTCATGAAACATCATAATTAGAGTTTAATTTCTTGCAATTTTTTTTTAAAAAAAGATCAAATAATGGAATATTGATTTTTTTATTTATTATGAATGTTTATTCTACTTCAAATCTTAAAAAAAAAAAAGATTATTAGTTCCTACAAAAAAAATCATTTGAAATTGGATTTTCACCTTTTTTTATTATGATAATAGTTTTAAACTAAATTTTAATATATATGCGAGTGTATATATATATATATATATATTGGGACGGCATGAAGAATGTAATTTTAAAATTATATAAAATAAAATGTTGATTTTTTTTTTTAAATTTGCACATTCTTATTCCTTGTCATTACCAATTAAGGGAAAATGCCTCTTAATTGCTAGAATAAAGAAAACTGCATTATTCCTAATTTTATTCCAAACAAATAGAATTCACGTAAAAATTTGATTTTACATCTTGAATCTTATATTAATCAAGCTATATCTTACTTTTCCTTTAGAATATAACTATTGGTATAAAAAAAAATCAAGATATTTATATTTTTTATCGGTTTATTTTAATTTTCAAAATTTAGTAAAAGAATTTTATTTTGAATAATCATTTGCAATTTCAAAATAGCATACATTTGGGTCAAAATTTTTAAAATTAATTATATTTTATGAGTTGGTTCATATTTAAGGTGGTTATATGTGTTTTTTTTTTTTACCAAGTTTAATCAAATTAAAAATTGTGCTTGAATTATAATTAAGTAGGAAAATTAAAATATTTTTTATAAATTTTTAAAAATATAATAAATTTATAAAGAATAATAAATATATTTTTTTCAATAATGATAGGGCTACATAATAACATTAATGCAAAGTATAATATATAATTCAAAAGTCAAGAATTGGTTAAGTGGTTCACTATAAACAAAAGTTGAGAAGTGAAATGTTGTCGTCATTTTTTTTTTTGGTCAAATAAATGTTGTTGTCTTGCTACTTTTCTTTACGTGTTAATTAATTAATTTATACAAAGAACGAAAACTCGAAAGAGAAAATTTTGGTTTATGTAACGAGTCGTTTTTGGTGTTGACTAATATGATAGAAGTTAGAATTTTTTTATTATTAATAGAGAGGTAATCGCTACACCTCTACTTCATTCACTGTAATAGTCGTATTTATATGTTTGATCCATAAAATGCGCTCGTCTCATTTTTCTTAATATCTTAAAATATTATAATATTTTTTTTGAAAGATAATTTTTTCCACATATATATACATAAAATATTCATTTTCTGTTATATAATTATTAGTGGAGAAATTAAAGGATGAGTAGTAACTACCTAATCCAAAAATATTAATTAAGTTCGTATAATTTTATATATAGTTTAAATTTATACTTCTAAACATTTTTCAAAATTGTCTTTTTTTAATATAGTGATTTTTTAGTTGCCCTCTTGCATAGCTCATCACAAATTTTGGTTAGGTGGACATTTAATAAATCAAAAAAAAAACTAGAAATCTAATTTATGACTTTTTTCTCTACTTGAATTATATAAAAAAAAAAAAATCAATGTCATAATGAAAACAAGCATTGAGAATATTTTATTTAAAAATTAGGACAAAAATGACTACATTTATTTGGGTGCCCTAGGCCCATAGAATACTAATTATCAATAGAAACAGTTGTTACAATAATTGTTGATAAAAGTAATATGGACGAAATTGTTTAGCTAAGCTAGAGATAGAAAAGAAAGCAAAGGATAGGGATTTAAGATAGCCAATTGGGATTTTCCCTTTCAATTAAAGGGTATGATGTGCAAGGTGTAGGTCCATATGTCATTTATTTATAATGACACCCTAATGGCTATTGCTTAAAGATAATGACACCATTACCCTTATTTCGTGTAGTGTGAGAATTTTAATGGCCAAAGTTAAGATCATTTGCTCTCTTCGTTTTCTATACTAATAAAATTAACACACTAATATTGACCAAAAAAAATAATTAACACACTAGTCCCTTATATTAAGGCCAAAAAAGAGCTCAAAAGATCTTATAAAATATCATAGGATGAGAATAGCTACTTAAAAGGAACAACAAAAACATCTAACTCCAATTTTATAATAATTAAAATTTATATGCAAAAATATATGCAGTCAGTTGTATTTGTATGAATTTATCACTTTATTCCTTATACTTTTAGTTTTATTAAATTAACACCTCAACTTGTCTATAGCCTATTATATAAACTCATGTACTTGTATGAGTTTGTCACTTTACCCCTACACTTGTGTGAATTTTGTCACTATTTGTATGCCGGCGTATCGTCCTACTTGTTTTGCTAACATTACAAACATATGTTTATATAATAGGTTTATAGATAAATTAAGGTGTTAATTTGACAAAATTTGAAATATAGGAGCAAAGTAACGAAATCATACAAGTACAAGTGACTACAAATGTAATATGCTAAATTTATAACTATTAAATATAAAAAGTATAATTTTCTTTTAAAATTTTATATAATTAAATTTTAATTTTTATAACATTTCAAAATTTTTAATTTTGATTTTTATCAATAAATATATACTTTTTAAAAATAAAATAAAAAAGACAAAATAAAAAATTAGAAAAATATTTTTTAATTATATTATTTTCTTTAATTAATCATTATATTAGTTTGTGTATTTTTTGTTGTATTCACATCAATATGCACTCATAAAATAGGCTAGTTTCATGTATTATAAAAATTAAATAGAATTAAATTAAACTAAAATTTAAACAAAAATATTTAAAAAAAATTAATTATACACGATCTAGAAGTGAAATGTATGCATTTGGGCAATTTTATTGAACCTCAAGGTGTATTGGGAAGTACGTAATAGATAATGACCATTTAAGTATGGACATGAAACTCCTTTGGCTGACGGTTGGTAGCTTGCTGCTTTGAAATTGCTTGCTCCATCAATTGATTCATTTTTCTTAAAACTTTTGGAAACTTGGAAGTGACCTCTAAATGCTTATTCGAGGTGTTGGTCAATTTTATCCATTGACAAGACTCCTTTTTTTTTTTTTTTTCCTTATAAGCAATTTAAAGATATTTCTTTTAAAAATATCTTCATTACTTTAATCTATAATTGAAATATGATTATTGGTATGAAAAAATTATGATATTTAAAATTTATTTTAATTTTTAAAATTTTTTAAAATTACTAATTTTATTAATTATTTGTAATTTTAACATCATTTTCACTTTCGTTAAAATTGATAAAAAAGCATGCAGCCTCGTAAAAATCATTTCATATGATACATATATTTTTATTAATTTTAATTAAATTACATATTATGATAAAATTATAAATAATTTTATCGAATTTTAAAAAATAAAATAAATTTAAAACAAGCCATAAACGTTGTAGTTTATGATGTCAATAGTCCATAAAAAATAGTACAGACATAAATTATTAGAGTATATTATATAATTTTGTAAGAAATTGTATTTATTTTGAAGAGTTTATACATGATAACCCGCTTTAATAACTAATTTATTAAAAGTATAAAGAGAAGATATCTTAAATTAAAAACATTTTTTCTCCATTTTAAGGTGATTCATTTATTTTTAGAAAAATTTAGATTAATGAGTCTATAATAGTTTATTTACTAAATTTACATTCAAAAATAATGGCTTATGTCATTAAAAAAAAATGATATTAACTATAACAATTAACACCAATAATTTTATAAAAACTACTTTATTTAAATCTTCACTTATAGATTTAATGGTTGTAAACTTGTACCTTATCATATGTTCAAAAAAAAAAAAAAAAACTTGTACCTTATCAAATATTTCTTAAATTTATATCGAATATTTCTATCTATAATTTATATGTAATATGTGTGGATTATAAATTGATATATATTTTATTTAATTATTTTTAAAATAAAAATAAAATAACATAAATTTAATAAAATAGAAAATATAAATTAATTAAATAAGTGTTACAAAATAAAAATTGAATTCCCTTTAATTTAATTTTAATTACTTTTATAAATATATCAAATAACACAAATTTAATTACCCTTGTGTAAAATTTTACTAAAAATTAAGATATCTATAATTTAATTTAATTACTTATAAATATATAAAGTAACACAAATTTACTTAAATATTATATTAAACCTCAAAAAATTTGTAGATATATACAGATTGAAAATGGTTACAATCTAGGAGCTGTCTTTGATTGGTACTGTGAAAGATGCATCGCATAGGACAGAGGTCCTCAGTTTGTGTGCCTACAAAGCTCCATTAGACGCTGTGATGATGCTGTGTATGGGTCTTGATTAAGAGCCATATGTATACATAGCTGTATTATATGAATTTCTGTGGGCTGCTTTAGACGATGAAGACAATGTTGTCACCTACGCAACAACCTCTAATAGTTTTCGGGGGTATAATTCGGAGAACAGATTTCATTGTCACTTGAAGAAATATGTACTAATTCAGTAAGTATAATCTATTAAAAGAATGGGGAATTTTATGCTGTCATGATGATATGATGTCATCATGAATAATGACCATTACATTTAAAGAATTTATTTCAGACCGTTGATCAAAAAACCTGCAACCTGAAGAATCAGTTTCTATTTCACGGGTTAAGGAGAGAGCAGGTTCCTTCAGTTAAAAAATAAAATTAATCTCGCCGCTTCTTCTTCATCACGTTTCACCCTAATTGCCACGTCTCATCTCTGCTTTCGCCCCTTGCTTTCCCGCCACACCATTTCTTCTTAATCATGATTTCGCCCTCATCATCACTTCCTTTCCCCGACACTACCTTGTCTCTCTCGCCACACCATAGCCACCCAACTTGCGAATTAATTCCTTACCCTTCATTCCTTATCCTAAAAATTAAATTCTATGAGCAGTATCTTACCAATTGGGGTTTCAAAATCCCCGCCATTTTCTTTAACCATCTGCGACTTGTGTGTATGTCTTTGTCTATTCCATGGCCTTAGAAGATGAAAACCTAGAAACCAACCCGGTAGTTTCAAACCCAACTCCAAACCCAGTCTCGCAAACGGGCTCATCGCATCTTCCTCATCGTCCAGACCCCGACGGTATACCGAACAAGTCATTGAGTCCAAGAGAGTTCATACTTTAAGTGGCCTCTAAGATTTCGTCTCAGCCTCTCACTAACCCTGACCCTAACGTCTGGGGTGTCCTCACTGCTATTTCCAATAACGCTCGCAAACGCCACCAGGTACATTTCTCTCTTTGAAACCCTAATCCCCTTGATCTTCCATTTCTCAGTTTTTTTTTTTCTTTTCATCCATTTTCCTAATGAATGAAAAGAATCCTACATTATCTTTTTGGCGGCTGTAATTTACAGACAAATCCTACCAAAAATCTCAATTTCGTGAAATTTACTCCGAGTTAGAGAGTTGACATGCATCGCACTAGGAAAGTAAAATGATGATTAAATTATTGTGAGCTGGAGGACTATTTATATTGTTTTGGTGTTTAACACAGTTTTTCCACTACTTATTGCCTATAGGAAGTTGATTGCTAAATGTATTTTAGTTTTGTGAGTTACAACTGATTAAATGATCATGACAGGGAATCAATATGCTTTTGACTGGAGATGAGCATTCAATTGGCAGATTGGTGGATGACTTTCGTTTTCAGATTGAATCAACTGCAGTCAGTGGAAAACACTGCAAAATATATAGGAAAAGTGCGACTGTTGAGAACATGGAGCATCCATCTGTTTTCTTGAAAGATACTAGGTTGTTTATTGTTTACAAATTTTGATTCTACCTTTTATGTTGTCTTTTTTTTTTCAATATTCTGAAACATTTTAGCTTCTTGCAGCACAAATGGAACATATCTCAATTGGAATAAATTGAGTAAGAATGGCCCTGATTCAAAAGTCCAGCATGGAGATATTATTTCATTTGCTGCTCCTCCTCAGCATGGTAATTTGTTCTTGATTACCTGACATTTATTTAGGAACCAGAATTCTTATGCTTATGGCTGTACAAATCCAGCTGGAATTATTATTTTTGTGATGTATTGTTTTATTGAACTTCTTTCTGTTACATCATCACAGAACTTGCATTTGCGTTTGTATATCGAGAAGTTCTTAGGTCTGCTCCCTCCATGGAAGGTGTAGCTGTGAAGAGAAAACCTGGTACATTCATCACTGCTATCCTCCAAATTATGAATGATGATCTTCCCATTGTGATATGTTATTATATATTTTCATTCCTTGAGTTGAATGTGAATATGAACGAGAAATAGTAACCAGCAGATTCTCATTCTCTTGGTGTGGAAACCATAATCGTCAGGGTTTGTTGAAGATGCCACATGTTCTTTCTGTCCCAAAAAAGACGTTTTAAATTATCTTCCTTAATTTGCAGAGGAGATTGCTTCAGAAAACAAGAGACTAAAAGGTATAGGGATTGGTGCTCCTGAAGGTCCTATATCTCTTGATGATTTTCGAAGCCTTCAACGTTCTAACACGGTAATTTTTAATCCATGTTTAGAATTATTTATAACCTATGTTGTTCTTTCATGAATTTTAACCATTAGAATTTGGTGGATGTTCTGACTAATATTTGATGTATGCAGGAACTAAGGAAGCAATTGGAAAGTCAAGTCCTCACAATTGATACATTGCGCAATGAGCATCGAGCAACCAGTGAACGCCATGAAAGTGTAAGCTCTTTTAAAAGCTCAGCCTTATTGGATTGGTTTGAGTTCATCTAAAAGAATGGCATCCTCTGATTTTTTGTGATGTAACTTATTCCTTTGATTTTTTGTGATGTATGTAACTTATTAATTAATTCTTTATTAATCACTTGTTCTTGAGTATGATCAACTGTTTTCAATTGTTATATCAACTTGTTTGTTCTTCATTTTTGCAGGAGATGAGAGAGATGAAAGAATCTATTGCAAAATTGTACATAGGTCAAATCAAGGAGTTGCAAAACATGTTGGATGTCAAACAGAAAGAGCTGGTGGAAGTTAATAGAATATCAGCCGAACAAAAGCATGCCTTGGAAGACCTTAATGAAACACTTGCTGCTTCCAGGCAGTCATGCGTTGAAGCAAATGAAATAATGAAGAGGTGAAGAACATTGATATAGAGCCATGTAAATAAATTAATTCAACTAAAAAATCAAGAAATAGAAAAGTATTCAACTACCTACAAAATTAGACGTACTCATTTAAAGTTCCTTTACCTAGAATGCCTAAAAGAAGTAAAAGTCATTGTAGGTCCTTTCTAAGATGGGCACTTGTTACAACTATGAATCGGACTCTGTCTATTGGAAGGAATATGTACCATGTCAAGCATGCTCATACTGATAACTGATATAACTGATAATCCCAGATGAAGGAAGGCACATCTTTGAACTTAGTGCTTTTGGGTGGTGGGGTTGGGATATATCTAGGTTTTAACTTGCCAAAAATTAAGGAAGAAATAGAACCTGACTCTGAAATCCTGAGTTGTCTCCATTTGTTTAGTGTAGCTTGATTTTCAGAATAGAATTATGCATTGATTTTGCAGATAGTTTGCACGAAGTTGTTTGCAAAACTTGCTAAATAATAGTTAAGAGGTGTTAATCACTGTAATGTCTGTTTATAGTCAGAAGGCGTCTATATCTGAACTTGAGACGCAGTTAGAAGAAGAGCGAGATCAGAGAAGAGAAGAACGACAAAGGGCTGCTGCTGATCTAAAGGCAGCTGTACAGAGAGTTCAGTCTGAGGCCCAAGAGGAAATTAAAAGACAATCTGATGCTGCCTCTCAACATGAGAGAGAACTGCAAGAGGAAATAACTAAGCTTCAGGTAGGTAAAATTTTGCATTATTCTAAAATCTAACTATATACATTTGATACTTGTGTTTTATCAAAAGCTTGAAAATGTGAAACTTTGTGAACTTGTATTCAGGAAAGGGAGAAAAAATGGTGTTTACAAGTGGAAACTTTGATGCCCAAACTGGTATAGTCAGTATTACTTTCACAATTTTACCTCATATTATCCATGCGATTTAATATTTCTCTACTGCTTTCTGTGTATTTAACAGGAGGAAGCAAGACAAAAGTTGGTCATCTCTGATAATAAGGTTCGCCAGCTAGAATCTCAAGTTGCTGAAGAGCAACTAGCCTCCACCAATGAAAGAAAAGTAACAATTCCACTTGATACCTGTTTGGAACATGTCATATCATATCTAGAATTGTTTGCTCATCCTGTTTTATCATGCCATATTGTTAATCGATGCTGGGCTTGATGTTTATTTTGCAATTTTGGGTTCTATGGGCAGAGAGTCGAAGAACTTGAGCTAGAAATGAAACAACTACGGAAAGAGCTTGAGAGTGAGAAGGTATATATGTGAATTCTCTTTCAATTTCTTCAAATGTCAAAAAAAGTTATTCAAGGTGAAATTGTGAATTGATTTGCTGGTTAATCCTGAAGCTTTGGGAATGCAGCAAGCCAGATCGTGGGGAAACACCTCTGACTCTCACCCCTCCCTAAAATGCAAAAGAATTTTTGGTATTCCAAAATTCTTTCAGATATTAGTCTTGTACTTTACTACATATTTCAGAGTTTTAACTTCTACTAAAGTTGCAAATGATTCAATCTGTCACTGCCATTTTTGTTTACATATGGTATTACCCATCTGCAAGGTAGAAAAGTACGGAAGAAACTGTTCTTTTTCTTGAACACAATATTTTTCATTTATTATTTGTTATATGTTGTTTTTATTATGGGTTGGGAGGTTAGGGCTTGATGAAGCAAAAGAATGGTTTTTGATGCAGTGGTCTATTAAACAACGATTGATTTAGTTGTCTGAGACTTAGTTCTATTAAAAATTCAATCAGTCATCAGATAACATGAGATTTTGTTGGTATATTATTACAGTTAATTGTTCTGAAGCTGAGGTTTTCTTTGCTGTTGGTAGCAGGCAGCGCGAGAAGAAGCATGGGCTAAAGTTTCTGCCCTTGAACTTGAGATCAGTGCTGCAATGCGGGATCTTGAATTTGAGAGACGGAGGTTAAAAGGTGCTCGGGAAAGAATTATGCTTAGGTAAGAATTTTAGAAGTTGTGCATGTGTATATACAAATGACTTTCTTATTCTACCTTTATAATTAGCTACCAAGGTATTTATTACTCTGACCATTTGCTGTTTTTGTCATGACATGACAAGGTCTATGCTGGTAATGACTAATGAGTTTCTCCTTTGTAACTAGGACATAGAAAGTTGGAGGGCTGGCTTGAGAAATTACTCCCCACTATCTATTAATTCATTAAAACATTTTATCAATCTTCTAGATCTTTTAGAATATGCAGTTATTCTAATAAACGATAGTGTATCTTGGTGAGAGGGTAAGCTAATCCTTTCTGGCTGGAAGTCAGAGGTTTAAGTGCTGGATTTCTAAAAGTTTGGCGTTTCTTTAATGTTATTTGAATTGATGATTAGTTCTATTTTTGTCAAAAAGCTGTTGTTAAGAGCTACAGCTAGGATTCATTCTAGATATGTTTTGTTTTCTTTGACTTGATTGTTATAAGTTGAATGTGGACAGATATTACATTCTCCATTGCCTTATTTGATGTCTCTTAATAATTTGTCCCATGGCAGCAATACTGGCAATGTGTTTTGTTGTAATTGTGTCTTATCTGCATCTGAAATGTTATCTATAGTCAGGATGCCATAAACATTTATTGCATGCCCAAATTTTAGATTGTGTGCATTGAGTGTTTGATGATGTGAGTTATGGTTGTTTATGTTGTTGTCACATAACCATGATGCAGGGAGACACAGCTGCGGGCATTTTATTCCACAACAGAGAAGATATCAGTACTATTTGCCAAGCAGCAAGAACAACTGAAGGCAATGCAAAGGACCTTGGAAGATGAGGAAAATTATGATAATACATCTGTGGATGTCGACCTGAATGCACTGCCAGCTGAGAATATGAATGGCACCCTGATTGGTGAAAAACAAATGATTGTATACAAAAGTGCCAAGGGTCACTCTGCTAATTCACCTCAGAGATTTGATGGAAATCAGGCTGATGCTTCAGATGATGAAGCAAGCGTAACTGAGAAGCATGAATGTGATATCAGAAGCCAAGGAGAAGAAATAAATACACAGGAGGAAGAATTCACCAGTTCAAACCGTCATGTTAATGGGGGCTTTGGTTCTGAGATTGATGATGTAGGCACAGCACCTGTCCTGGAAGGAGATGCTATAGGAACAGAGCGAGTTCTTGAAACAGAAAGCCTTGGAATCGATGGTGATCGGAATATTGACCTGAACAAGTGTGGTTCTGTGGCTGGTGATACTATGCAATTTGATGATGAAGCCCATGCACATGAAAGTGATCAGCGTGTTCAGACGGCTTCTTCAGATGCTTTGCATTACTTCCAATCGAATAATCCCCAAGATACTGAGAAAGCCATGGAAGAAGATACGGAACCAGGAGGCACAATCAGAACAGCTGACCTATTGGCTTCTGAAGTTGCAGGGAGCTGGGCTTACAGCACTGCTCCTTCTGTCCATGGTGAGAATGAATCTCCTAGCAGTAGAGACAATGATGTCATTGTCAAGGGCAGTGTAGGCCTTCATGATTCCAGTGGTCAGGTGGCTGAAAGTCAAAGCACACCATCTTCTGAGGCTGCAGCTGCCAGATGGAACCATGAACGTCGAGCATTAAGTGAGATGATTGGAATTGTTGCACCTGATTTAAAGGAGCAATTTGGTGCTCTGGATGATGGTTGTGCTGGCGGGAGGGAGAAAGAGGGTTCTACCTCAAACTCTGATACTGAGGGTTGTACTGACAGTGAGGATCATAACAGAGAATATTCAAAAGTTGTTTCCATTTCAGATGCCGAAACCGAGGGCAGTGATCAACCTGATGAAGATCAAAAACATGATGCTATGGATGAAGATGGTGAAAATACGCAAGAAGACTCTCCACAATAGTAACCTTGTTGATATCAGACCAAAAGGCGGACAGAAGTAACTTAAGACGCCCTCTTCCTAGATAAAGAACCTTCAAAATTCTCTAAAATATGGTGCAAAATTTTTGTCTAGAATCTAGTACATGTTATATATGAATTATAGTTAATAATTATAATTATATGTTTTTTTTTTTCTGTATAATTTTGCACCGTACACATAATACTTACAAAAATAAGTAAAAGGATAGAAAGGCCAAAAAAAAAAAAATACAAATTTTAATGAATTGACATAAAGGAAGGACTTATTTAATAATTTTTTATTTGAAGATTCTACATGTAATTAATAAAAAATTTTAATTATTTTGAAAAAAAAATTATAATCAATCAAAAATTTATTTTTAGGTAGTGTTAAATAAGAAAATTTTTATTTAGTTAATTTTTAAAATTTTAACTAGTCGAAATTTTTTAATTTAAAATCTAAATTTATTTTAGTATAAATAATATTTATTGCAAATCTACAAATTTAAATTTATTTATATTATATAATAATATTACTGACAAGTATAATATTAATTTTATATTCTGTAGTTATATTATTTTTTATTTTTCATATATAATGTTTAACTCTATAACTATAAGGGGAATTTTTTTTTGTTCAAAAAAAAAAGGAATTTTAATGAAATTTTATTTTTTATTTACTTTATTTTTATTTTACTTTTATTACTATTAAATGAGAGTGCATTAAATTATCTAATAGTGATTATTAACAAAGTAAAATTTATTTTGTAAAAAATAACGCAACTATAGGCTACATTAAATATATAAATATTTTTAATAAAATGATTTTTTAATCGATATTAATTATTTATAGTAATTTTTATAAACAATACATATTATTTGGTACTAACAATTTTTTATATTTATAATATAATAATTTATATTCATATAATACATATTTATTAAATATATTAATGAAAAGATGGGAACTTAGTATATAGATTAGGAATCTTTACTAAAATGCCTCAAAAACTCAAGTTAACAACTAAAATACCTCAATTTTTTCTAAATTACTCCTGTGCACTCAAAAGTAAAAAAAAATTACACACGTGCACCTAATAACGTAAGTGACGGAAAATAAAAAAAATCTACGGAAAAAAAAACTCAAAGTCTCTTCTTCATCTTCGCGTCTTCTTCCTCTTCTGCGTCTTCTTCTCCTTTTTCGTTTCTTATTCTTTGTTTCTTCTTCAAATCCGTCAAACACTTACATTAGGATGAACAATCTAACTAGTTTACGAGGAAACAATGTGTTTAGAGAAGTTTTTGTAACAATTGATGGCATGTTTGTTGATTTTGAAGTGCCATTTCCATTGATTTTCAGCGGTGGAATAAATCCAGTAATTGAACCTCAACTTCATCAAAACAGCTACAAAGAAAATTATTTAATAAACAATTTTAGAACAACCCACCTGAAATTTTTATAACTTAAAGAACACCAAAATAAGAAAACTGAAAAATGAAATGAAGCAAATCAAGAATCATATGCCCATTAAATTTTAAATCAAATAAAACAAGCAAAAAGAAAAAATAAATTAGACCCACCCGGAAAAGAACTACAAACATGTAAGAAAAAGAAAACTGTTGATATGCTGTTGTTATAACTTTTCAAAGATCCCAAAACAAGAAAAGAAAAAAAGAAACCCCAAAAAAGGAAGATCTAAAGAATAGCAAATTAAGCAAATGTAAGGCAAAAGAATTACCAAGGAGCAGCAAAAGGTAACAACTTTAGCTATGGATTTTGCTTGGACTACAATAGAAAGCAAAAAAGAGGATCGTTGGCTGTTGTTGTTCAATGTTTATGATTTAGATGAAGAGTTGCTACATGAATGTAAATAAAATAGGAGCAGAAGTAGGAATAGAATAATAAAATCAAGAGGTGGCTAAATCTAGAAGACGAAGAAGATAAAAAGTGCCAAAAGCTTCAAGCAAAGCCTCTCTCTCTCCCTCCCTCTTTTGCTTGCTTGTTGTACTTTTTTTTTTTACCAAATTGCTGTACTTGTCTTGTTGTAGTCAAAGTTCAAAGAAATAGAATTTTAACAAACAAAAACCAAAACCCAAAAAAGAAATAATAAAAATGAATTACAGACATTATTGATTTTTCATTATAATATGATTTTTACATGTTGTCTATGTGAATGGGAAAGTGTTGGTTTTTTTCTTTTTTCTTTTTTTTTTGTTGGGTGTTGGGAAAATGTTCAATACATACAAAAAAAAAAAAAAGAGAAGAAAATAAAGAAAGGAAAGAGAGAGAGACTCTATGAGTAATAGTGGGAAGTGAAGTGTGTCTGTAATTTTTTTTTTTTTTATTTGTTGTACTTAGGGTGTAACTGAGCCAAGCCTATTCGCGAGCTACTCGATTATTGTCAAGTTGAGCTCGAGTCGAGTTCGAGCTCCTAAATATGTGACTCGATAGACTCGCGAGCTTAATTGAGCCTATTGAGTTCGAGTCGAGTTTGATATATTTACTATTTTACCTTTTTTTAAATATAATTATAAATATATATTTGCTAACCGAGTCGAGTTCGAGTTCGAGTTCGAGCTCGAGTTCAAACTCGAGTCGAGTTTAAATATTTTAAAAATATATAATTTTAAAAATTTAAAAATTTAATTTAATTAATTGAGTTTAGCCGAGCTCGAGTATATGAATTCTTTAATCAAATCGAGCTCGAGCTTCAAAAAGAAGAGCTTGATTGAGTTCGAGTCGAGCTTCGAGTTTGACATTTGAGTCAAGCTCGAGCTTGGCAGTGTGTCTACTCGACTCGGCTCGATTACACCCAACTTTGTACTAATCTTTCTTTTCATTTTCTTTCTCTGTCCACTCTATTTTCTTGACCAAAGTACACACTTTCTTTGTATGTCTCTCATGCTCTCTAATCTCTACACATATATGTTTTTGTTTTTTTTTTATTTTGTTATTATTATAAATATATACAAAGTATTATAAAATAACAAAAACACATGAAATTATCAGTCGTAATATTTTAATTAATTAATTTTAAAAATGAATCGAAAACCAAACATAAACCAAAAGGATACAAAAAAATGAATTGGAAACCAAAAAATAAATCAAAAATAGATTCAAAAGAAAATGAAAATAATAATTCTCCTTATACTATGGAATCTTTGGACATAAAATAAAGATTGCATAAATACAACAAACATGCTTCTAAAAAAAAAAATACAACAAACATAACTACATTGCCATTAATAAAACCAAATGTTATTCTAAAAAAAAAGTAAAAAAAATAAACCCAAAATGTATCAGAAACCAAAAAAAAAAACAAAATGATACCAAATTATAAACGCAACATAAATACGGTAGCATCAAAATAATAACTCAAGTTCAACTATGGAATATTTGAACATAAAATAAAGATTGCATTAATACAAGAAAAATACAAAAACAAATTCTGTGATACAACTACATTGCCATTAATAAAATAAAAAAGTATCATAAACCAAAAAAATATCAAAACGATACCAAATTATAAACGCAACATAAAGCGGAAACATCCTATTACGACTCAACAACACCAAAAAACTTAAAAACATATTCATTTATTTAAAATTTTTCTATTACAAAAATTACAACTCGCTTAACTCCAAATAAAATGTGTAGCTTTAAGTTATAGTATATTTTTGTATACTTGTGGTTTATTTTCAGTTTCCTATACAATAACAAAAGCAGACTTTAAGATATGGTCAGGTATGTGCTCCAACTTATGTGGATGAGGACTGAAAAAATCATTTTCAACATCCTCTGAATACAAAATTAAATTATAAACCAAAAAGCAACAAAAAAATAAATTACAAAAAACTAATAACAATATATACTACATCAACACCCTTCACATTCTGTCCACCACGACCGCCAGAATGATAATGAACAAAAATAGAATCAACATTTTCTACACTCTATTCAATAAAAAAATTACAAATAAACAAAACATATAAAAATAAAAATAAAAGTATTTCATAGAGCAATGCATGCTAGTCTCTTTTAACAAAAGCCAATAAAAATTAATTTAATGATACTATAATATTTTTAGCTATTTTATTTATAGGATTATATATTTGATTTATTGAAATTTAAAAAAATAACATTTAGAAAATAATGGTAAATTTATTAAAAAAAAGAGGGAACAAAAAAATAAAATAAAAAAGAGATTGTATTTCAGCATAAATTGTCAAAAAATTTATGAAATAAAATCCAAAAAAAAAATATTAGCTAATGCTACACTAATATAAAAAGATGAAAAAAGGAAAAAATGAGAAAATAAAAATTTTGAAACAAGATGAAAACAAAAAAAAAAGAGAGAGAAATTAAAAATAAAAAAGAAATGAA
>CATIWK010173561.1:0-12447 GCA_949634005.1 Mallotus japonicus
TTAAGGATTAAAAAGTTCATAGTAAAAGTTGAAAAGTTGAATAGAAAATAATTTAACTCATACAAAATAATTTAGGGGTAAAATTATGCATTCAGCCAAAAATAATGGATTGACACGTATTTTTTTGAAAATTAATATTTGTACTAAATATTAATTGATTGTCTAATTCTTTTTGTAACTTTAGATGATTTTTTGTTGTTGTGATTTTTCTTTAAAATTATTATGATTTTGCTTATATAAAAATAAAATATTTAGTGTTGAAAGAGTTTAAATTCTTAAATATCCGTTTTGAACCATACAGTACCGAATCGTTACAAATCTGAATTTCTGTGTGAACTGTATTGAAAAATGGGATGGTATGGTATGAAGATTTTTAAATATTGTACGATAGTGAAAATTTTATTTTCAAAATCCTTGAAATTTGGTATAATTTCAGAGATTTTTCAATTTGCGGATTCCTTTGACCTATGCTCACCCTTAATCGTGATTAAAGGTTCATGTGCATTTGTTGTATATACAATGGATGCACTTAAAATTGTTCTGCATGAATTGTGTGTGTGTGTGTGTGTGTGTGAACATAGGTTATATGCAAATGAATCTCATTTTACTTGTATCTTTCCAAATCTATTTAATAAAATGCAAATTATGTCAAACAATAATTTACAATAATAAATAAAAATATAAAATGATTTATTAAACATAAATATTGGATAAAAAATAGATGCCTGCATTAATGACAGTATATTTACTCGCAGGTTTTCATTGTAAGCATTAAGCAATAACAATGTATGATATTACTTTACTTTTTTTCATAATTGTGATTACGGTGTTCTTGTAATTAAATTAATTAAATATATTTTACATGTAATCTAGGTTCTAGAGTTTGGATCCAAATTTTAGAAATTCTATCATTTGGAGGATTGATTGTTAAGATTTAGTTTATTCTTTTGAATGCTGGCTGTTGAAATTCTGATAACTTCCTTGCAAAAAACTTTTACCAAACATCCAAAGTTTAGTTAGTGGTCAGGCTTTCAACCATCAAATTCTTGTTTTAGATCTGACCAACTGCCCATCTTACCTCCTCTACATTCTTGACAGCCCATCTTTGTCTCAGTAGTCTTTCAGTGGCATGTTTCAGTCCTCTTCCCCATTATTAGAAAAAGCGAGCCCACTGTTGAACTAAAGGGTCCTTATTAATGATTTTTTAATTTTATTTTAAAGCGATTATGCTAATAGAAGTGTAATTATTTTCTTACATGTATTAGTTTTGTACAATACTAAAAAAGTACTTAAGTGTGGATGAGTTGCTGCCCGAAGGGATGATGGCATTTGTAACAATTGAGAACTTTTCCATCAAAGCATGGAAATAGATGGAAAAAAAAAAAGCTGGACTAGGTCAAAAGGACCTTCTAATGTACTATTGACATCAGGAACATTATATATAACCTATTGCTAACATTGAACTTCACTTAAAACATGTATTTCTTCTATTGCATCCATTTCGATTTTTAGGTGGGATTGTGAGAAGGACATAAGATGAAAGGATGATTCCTTTGTGATATCCGTTATGGCCCTGTGTTTGGTATGGGTTATGGTTCTGTGATTTGCTACAGAATCAAAGGAAGGTGAAGGATGTTTATTGGAATTCTTGCCCTTCCGACCTATGTTGAATTTTAGTCAAGGGCTTATTAGCAGAACCCTATGATCTCTGAACTTTAGGAGTTTATAACCTTAAGGAAAATTTATGCTTTTCTTACTCCATATGCAAATAACAATTAAATAGTTACAAGTGATGGTAGGTTAGTTCCTAGCTCTTGAACCCTACTTGTGATGCTTAGGAACAATGTTAAAGAAACTAAATAGAAAACATTCTAAAAATCAGCTATAACAGCTATATAAAACATTCCAATTATAAGCAATAGATAGTTTAGGAAATTGTCTTTTCCTTTCCATGTGTGAATTTTCTGTAAACCAAGACTGTTTTTGGGGATTGAGGTGATGTATTATCAGTTGGTTATGTGGTTACTAATTTTTTAGAATAGACCACCAAGGGACAACTCTAGGATAACTTGCTCCTTGATGTATGTGGGTGTTTTCTTATTACTTTTTATGGTTTTCTGACCAAAACCCAATTTTTTTAGCATGATTTTTGGGGTGGCTAATCCACTAGTAAGCATGATATTGCTTTTGATAACTTGGTGGGCATTATAATTTGTCATTCTGATAGAATAAAGGGCAACATAAGATTCTCCAAAACAAGAAATGAATTTAATTTTGGTCATAAAACTCTTCAAATGCAGAACTTAAGTTCTTGGAGAAGAAGTTGGATAAAAGAATCATTCTATTACATTTGGGCTTTAGCCCCGCCATTCTTGCTACCTGAGTTGCAGGGTGCTGGATCTAGCTCATTTAAAGGTGAAAGGTGGCTGACTTCCATTAAGTGCATGCCCTGTGCTCGGTACAAGGTGTTGGATGGGCATGCCTCCCTAACTTGTACAACTGGTTTGCCGCAAATTTGCTGTAAGCCCAAAATTTACCTCTATAAGTTGCCTTTTTATCCTATTAGCCTCTGCCACTTTAAAACTGTTGAGCATAATGTTATGGTGGCTGAAAGAGCAATGTAGAACAAGATTTAGGGAAACTTTCTAAAATTTGTTCGGAAAGGTTTTGATAGGTTGAGATCTGAAGTTAAAAGCAGAGTTTCATATCTCACTACAAGGAAAAATAATGAAAAAAAATATAAGAGGCTTCTAAGGGTCACAACTAGAAGGTTATAGAAATCACACCTAGGGGTCTAATTGAACCATGCAATTATAAATAGCAAATCTGCCATAATTTTTATTATTCAAATCCCTCTTTGAACAAAAAAAATATGGAACATGGGTATTTACACACACAACCTAAATATCCCCTTGAAAATTTGAAATCCTTAAACTATTTTAAATCCACAAAAGACTGCTAAATAACACTTTATAATAATAATAAATATTCTGAACTACTGTTCCAGCATATTCAGAAATTACAAAAATACCCCTGAAAATAATGAAATTGTAAAAACTAGACCATAAGTTTAAAATTCTAAATTCTATTAATTTTGATTCTGTTAATTTTTTTCTTGTCCACGTCAAAGAGAATGCTATTTTAGTTCAAAAACGGAATATTATTGTGCGAAGAGGTCAATGTTGCAAAATTCTCTCATCATTTATTACATAATGAAACATGCATCTTTTTGAGAGATGACTCCCCTAAGGCGTATGAAACCTAATGAATTTGTCATTATTTTTTTTCGTAGTTGTGACTCCCTTGAGGCATATGAAACCTAATGAATTTGTCATTATTTTTTCTCGAAGTTGTGAGTCCCTTGAGGCATATGAAACCTAATGAATTTGGCATTATTTATTCTCATAGTTGTGACTTTTTTATTGTTCAAATTTAAAATTATTATTGTCATCTTGGGTTGTGATTTGATTTCGTTGGAGTTTCTTTCTGCCACTTTATAGTTTCCTTATCAACTTGTACTCTGACTTTAAGTTGACAGGGTAGGCTGCTTGCCCAGTCAGGTGACTATGCTGCTGGAGCCAACATATATCAGAAGATGTTAGAATTATGGTATGGTCATAGAAATTAGCTGTTCAGTTAGTATTATGAAATTCAATTTTAAGATTTTTCATCACTGGAGGCAGCTCAGCTGTATATATTTTGCGGTTGGCTCTTATAATTTTGTTCCTAGATAACTGCTTATGATTTTTGGTAGAGGGACAGACCATATTTTTCAGCCAGTAATGGAGAGCATATTTTCCTCTTCATTATAAGCCTTTTGAATTTAGTGTTATTAATTTGATATTGATTTTTGGCTGTTGTGATTAAATGGCTTTTTACTATCCATGGCCTTATGTGGATCACCTATCAATTATAAATTATCATTAAATCAATTGTTTTTGGATAAATTTTAAAAATCCCTTTGTAGTAGTTGACAAATATGTGATTGAATATTTTTTTTTTTTGAAAGTAAATCATATGTTTTTGTTTTTAAATATTTTTGGTCAAATTCATATTTATGCTCCTAAACTTGTATAAATCGGTCAGTTGCACACCTGATTTTTCACTTTGACCTCCTATCACACACTTGAACTTGTAATTTTCATTACTTTTAAACTCATTTCAGTCCTTGAGAATTTGCATGTGGACAGTTTTTCTGGACATTTCTAGAGACTGGAAGAAATTAGGAAGTGTTGAAAAGTAACAAAAATTACAAGCTGTAAGTGTGCACAAATTAAAGTGAAAATTCAAGTGTGCAGTTGGCCTATCAGTAAAAATTTGGATGGTTACATATGCATTCAACTTTATTATTGTTATTCTTATTGTTGTTGTTGAAAGGAAATCATATGGTTCTTTACTTTAAAGTTTCTATGCTGTAGTTATTGACCTTTTAGATGAAACAATTGTTCCTTCACCTTTTGATTCAAACTACTTCTTGCTTTCCATCTTTCAAATTTTTAGGAAGAAGTTGCTCCATTAAAAATTTTTGGACCAAAAGCTTCAGTTTAAAATGCAAGGGAGCTAAAGTGTTTGTTTATTTAACAGATAAGAGTGATGTGTAATAATTTAAAAGCAGTGGAGCATATAATTCAATTTTAATTCCCAAATGAATAATTTACCCTAGCTTAGTGTTGCATAATATGCTGTGCTTGATATTACATATGCCTGACTCTTCTTCATTTGCTACTGTATTTT
The DNA here is from genome assembly GCA_949634005.1 of Mallotus japonicus. Lineage (NCBI taxonomy): Eukaryota > Viridiplantae > Streptophyta > Magnoliopsida > Malpighiales > Euphorbiaceae > Mallotus > Mallotus japonicus. The sequence goes on from CATIWK010173561.1 coordinate 4,735, forward strand.
CCTTTCTGCTCATGATAAATGGATCTGTTCTTATCTCTGCATGATTAAGTAGGCCTGCTGCTTAGAATTGATTGAAATAAAAAATTGACTTAGGGATGGCCATAGGTCGGACTGGGGCATTTGTCGGGTATTGAGATGCACTTACCCTACCCATCTTATTTCATCAAGGTTTGGGTTAGGTTGGGGTAGGTTTGTGTTTTGTGTCTGGTCAGATCGGCCTGTGAGGTTTGGGTACAAATGTTTTTATATAGGATTTATATGATATGTCTAAAAGAATATCTTTATTTATCCATCAAGAATTATATTAATTATATTCAATAATTGTTTTAGAAATTAGTTGTTTTTTGAGTTGGGGAGGGGGCAGTTGAGGCATACGACATTTCACCTGCGGAAGTTTGGCATTTTATAATTAATTTTTTATTTCCTATTGTGTATTTAAATTTATGATAATTATATTGAATAGTTTATTTAGAAATTAATATATTAAATGTAAAAAGATAATACATACAGGGTATTCTGGTTGAACTATGCAACCCATTAGGGTAGGGTAGGGGCAGGTACCTGGTGCGTAGGGCAGCCAAATTGGCTTAAGTCAATTATTGAGTTGAGTCTCAAGCTTAAATTTTGCAGTTCAAATGATTATTTCCTGTTTGGAGCACCAGGATTTTTTTTTCCAAGAATTTTAGTTTTGCAAATATTTTCTAGTTGTTAATGTTGTTTCATTTATCTGGCAGCCCTGATGATTGGGAGTGTTTCCTGCATTATCTAGGCTGTTTGCTGGAGGATGACAGCAGCTGGAGTAACGGAGCAAAAATTGATCCAATTCATCCCCCTAAATTTATGGACTGCAAAGTCTCTCACTTGGCAGATGACGTGGTGCATGTTCCAAGCTCTTGAATTTGATTGTCATCATTGTTTTTCCCCTATCCATTATTCTCTTTGATTCAGAGCTTGATAATTGTAATTTGGTTATGCAGTTCGATTCTCGTTTGTCAGATGCATCAGCCTTTGTGCAGAAGTTATTGGTGAATGCAAATAATGGTTTTATTAGATGTCCATACTTGGCAGTTCTTGAAATTGAAAGGAGGCGACTCCTGTATGGAAAGGCCAATGATGATGAGATCATGGCAGACATAATGCAATATTTTTACAGGTACATAATGATTTTTTTTTTCATAGATTTTTAATTATACTAGTATTTAACCACGCTCTTGGCATGTGAATAGAAATTATTAGACTTATGGTAGTACATAAAAAAATAAATATTATTGGAGTATATTATTATTATTATTATTATTATTTATAAACAGTAATTATAATTTGCAGCACATATAATAAAATATTTACATATAACCAAATTAACTTATTAGTTATATTTTACATGACTTGTTATATTTATAAAATAAAATTTATTTTACATTTTTTTCAATTAATTTTTTCTTTATCTTTTTGTAGCTTCTAATAACTATTAACCATTAGTTTTTACATGTATTTTTTTGAAAAAATTTAAACAAATTTCTAATCTAAAATTTTATTATTATTGAGAAAATTTTAATTTTTCAAAAAATAACATATAGAAAGTACCAAAACTCTTATTTTAAAAAAATAATCTATTTTGCCTATAACGTCTGTTTTAAAATAAATTATTTCATTAAAGTACTTCTAATTAATAAATATATATATATATATATATATATATTTTTTTTTTTACCAAAATAAATATATTAATTATGTGTATTTATCCTATATGCATGTGTATGTCTGTATATATTATATTTAACTCTCTCAATCCAGCATTACAATGTTGATAAATTTTCTCTTTGAATGGTTATACTTCATCATTTCATCATAACGTTAATATATATATATTTTAAATTTCATGCATGATTCTAGTTAATTTACATAATAAAAAAATTTAATCAATTTAATTTTTATATTTTCTTATTGGAGTTTAATAAAATATGTAAAAATAATAACAATATTATGAATGAATATATTAATTTTTTATCCTATTTATTTATTTATTTTTTTATTTTATCTAATAAAAATATAGCACTTTTAATCCAACATTATAATCTCAATAAATTTTCTATGTAAGCAAAATTCAACATTTTTTAACATTAATATTTTTTTCTCCTCTTAAAAGGAAATCTATGCAGTATTTTTCTAACTATGTTTATGAGTATAGTTGATAATCAGATAAAATAATTTTTAATCACTTCAATTTGAATTAATTTCTTATTAAGCTATAATAAAACATCTAAAAATAAGAAAAGTATTATTTTTCTATATAACATAAAAAAATTTAAACAAATTTCTAATCTAAAATTTATTTTTATTAAGAAAATTTTAATATTTTTAAAAAATTAAGATATAAAAAGTATGAAAACTCTTATTTAAAAAAAACATTTTATTTTGCCTATATCATCTGTTTTAAAATAAATTATTTTATTAAATTACTTCTAGTTAATAAATATGTTAATTATATTTATTTATCCTATATGCATGTGCATGTGTGTGTATATGTATAGTTTTACTAAATTTAAATTCTAAATTTAAAACATATATATATTTGTTTTATCTATATAAAAGTAATAACTCTCTGAATCCAGCATTACAATGTTAATAAATTTTCTTTTTGAATTGTTATGCTTCATCATTTTAACATTTTTTAACGTTAATATTTTTTCTCGTTTTTTTTTCCTTTAAATTTTATGCATGATTCTAGTTAATATAGATGATAAAAAATTTAATGAATTTAATTTTCATATTTTCTTATTGAATTTTAATAAAATATGTAAACATAATAACAATATTATGAATGATTATATTAATTTTTTTTATCCTATTTATTTATTTATTTGTTTGTTTATTTTATCTAAAAAAATGTAGCACTTTTAATCCAGCACTTTTAATCCACCATTACAATCTCAATAAATTTTCTATGTAAGCAATTTTTTTAACATTTTTTAACACTAATATTTTTTTTCTCCTCTTAAAAAGAAATCTATGCAGTATTTTTCTAAGTATATTAGAGTATAGTTAATAATCAGATAAAAGTATTTTATTTACTTGAGTTTTAATTAATTTCTTATTAAGCTATAATAAAACATCTAAAAATAATAAAAGTATTATTTTTTTCTATGTAACATAAATATTGCTAAAAATATTCTATGTACAATTTGTTTTAAAATTATAATTGTAGATAATTATTAAACTAATAAAAGTTTTAGTTAATTTAATCTTAATCATTTCCTTAAAAAGATTTTAAGAATTATAGTACTATTTTGTTCATATAGAAATCTAATATTATAACCTTAATAAAATTATTATTTATTGTAATCTTAACAAACTTTTTGCTTTGAGTAATTATACAGCACTACTTTCAATATTATTTTTACTGTTATTACGTTTCTCTATTCCAAAAATAATTCTTTTGCAATTTTTTTAAAATTATTAAATATCAATTAACGTTAAGATAATAAAAAATTAATAAAATTTTCAATTTGAGGAATTATTATTCACCTCTCCATCATTTTTTAACTTTTATTCTCTCTAAAAAATTATATGCATTAAGTTTTTGAAAAAAAATTATGATTTTAGTTAATAATTAGATAATAAAAAATTTTAATCAAATTTAATTTAACTTTTTTTTATTGAACTTAAATAAAACATATAAAAATAATAAAAGTACTAGTTTGTTTTTATAATTTAAATAGTACTTTCAAAAATTTTTATGCACCTTTTTTTAAAATTATGATTGTAGATAATTGTCACACAAATAAAAAAATTAATTAATTTAATTTTAATTCTTTTCTTATTATGCTTCACTAAAACTTCTAAGAATAATAAAAGTACTATTTTGTCCATAAAGTAATCCAATATTATAACCTTAACAAAGTTATAATTTCTTAGAATTTCAATAAACTTTGTACTTGAGCTGTTGACCAATTATACATCACCTGAGCAATTAAAGTAGGAATTCTACTTCAAATCAAATTAGAATTAAATTTTTAATTAATTATTTTTTTATTTGTAAATGACTAAATTATCCAGTTCTTGTTCAGTATTGAGTGAAGAAGTTTAATACTTTTCTCTACACTAAAAAACTTTTATGAAATATTTTAACAAATTATGATAATAATCAATTATAAGATAATAAATAAATAAATAAATAAATGTAATTTTATGTCTTTCCTGATTAAATTTATTAAAGTTTTAGATATTTTATCATTTATTTTGGTCATATTAGATAAACTACAAGCTAATATAATTACAATGGAAATTTTACTTTAAATTATAATTCAAAATTCCATTAATTAATTCACACAGCATGTGTCATTAATTGAGCAGTTGCTCTTCTGCTTGTAGTGAATGTCAGATTCAATTGTCGCCTCATCAACTTTTTGCTTATTCACATTTGTGGCGCTAAAGTAACCATTAAATGTTATCCTATGATTTTTTGTGAAGCATTTTGTTGTCCTTTCCTAATGCAGGTTTGGTCATTTAGCCTGCTTCACTTCTGATGTTGAGGTGTTTCTTCAAGTCTTAGCTCCGGAGAAAAAGATTGAATTAGTGGAGAAATTAGTGAAAGGTTCTAACTCCCTTACAACAAGCCCAACTAAAGTGCTTGGGCTGTCAATAACAGTATTCAAAATACAGCAGTTGATGGGAAATACATACAAGCTACCTTTTGTTGGTGCGTTTCTCATTTTAGTGTTGCATGCTGCCTGCCTGCTGGCACTCGGTCACTTTTATGGTGTGACACATCTAAAGCATGATATTCTTCCCATAAATGGCTCTTACCTATAGCATTCCTAAGTTGTTGCATTAAATTTTAAATGCCAAATAAAGCTACAACAGTGTAAACACGACCATGAATGCCCATCTGCTTTTCATTAAATCTTGTATTGTTATTTAGTCAGAATTCATCATCACATACCATCCTCATCCTCATCATCTTTTGAATCTTTGTTTAGTTCAGTTATAGCTATGTAGTTAATCATGTACGTAGCATCGCTTACTTGTAGCCTTTTTAAATTGTATGTGATTGATATTATGTTCTTACTCAGAACTTGAGGGCTTTGTTAGACAAATGGTGGAGATGTATTGGAAAAGCCTTCCGCTTTCGAAGGACCTGGATCCACAAGAAAGTATGCATGGAGAAGAGCTGCTTTCTATGGCATCCAATGTGTTAGTTCAGGTATCTAAATTGGTGCGGTGGATGAAGGTTTGGTTTCATAGGTGTCTCTGGTTTGAATAATTAATGATAAACATCTTGTAAAAGTTGCTCATACATTGTATAGGGCTTTTTGGCTGCCTTTACTGGGACTACCTCGTTGGGGAAGTTCCTTTTGTCAATGACATTTTCCTCTAACATATATCACTAATGGAACATTAGATCTGATGCTGCTTGGTACTTGTGCTCATAAATTTTGAGATGCATTTTTAGTTGCACATTATTAATTTTGATTTTATGCAACAATTAAAAGAATTAAAATCTCTTGTTCTATTGACATGATTTTGCTGCTTTGTGATTAGCTTGTATAAAATTCAAACCTTGTGAGATTGAGAGCTATATACCTATTTATGTCTTGTATGATGGAGTTTGTAACCTTGTGATGCAGGAGCATCCAATTCCTATTCAATTTAGGATTAGACTTTAGACTCATATTAGGATTATATTTCAGCTTTTCTTGTTCCTTTAGGCTTTATGTTTCCTTGTTTAGTTTTCTTCTTTCATTAGTATTCCTTATTCCTTAGGATTTACTCCATCTAGTATAAACAAGGGTGCCTACAGAGAGTTTTATTCGTTGTATTTGTTCTAATTTCAATCATAATAATAATTTAGAGGTTGTTAACTCTATTTATTTTCTATTGTTCCAATCCTAATCATCTACTCTATTTCTCCTGCTGTGTCACTTTGCATCACAAAGTATGTGCATAGATCAATGTTGAGAAATTGCATTTTCAAATAGCAAATGATAACAGCTATACTGTGAAGACCATAATTCCTCTTTTTATGTTCTTAATCTTGTCTGCGACGGTTATTTGCTTTTGACGTTGACATGCATTTCTTCTTTACTTCCTGAGTAGATGATTTATTTTGTTTCCCGTCAGAGGTTGGTAATTCAAATCTTTTGCAGTAGCATACAATCTGGATGACCTTAAGATGGCTAATGCAGCATTAAATTATAGAACTGAAATATTGTATCACCATCTCTTTGGAAAATATTCATATTGATCCTTGTGTTTATTTATTAATTACTCTTCCTCGTCCTCTGTAGTTATTCTGGCGGACAAGAGATTTCGGCTACTTCATGGAGGCGATTATGGTTTTGGAGTTTGGTCTGACTATCCGGCGGTAAGTGAAAATGTATTTCTTTGCTTTTGCTAATAATGACATAGGGTAGTTTGCTACTGCTACTTGGAGAAGTGCTTTTTGAAAAATATATCAAAAAAAATATTTCCGCTTTTTTTAATCTGTCTTTGGAAAAAGCATTATTTTTTTTTCCAAAAATCAGGTTAAAAAAAATAAAAATAAAAAAATGGCACTGAAATCTTTTTTTTCATCATCCAATTGGACCCACAATGGAAATGCCACCTGTGCACCATGCACGTAGCTGTTTTAAATCTTTGTTATGTTCCTTTTATTGTGGGATATGTATTTCATTTTGTTGACTTTAGCTATTGAATGGATGCTAGATAATATATCGTCTCCTTGAAAGTATTGGTTTTTAGTGGATTCCCTTTGTTGGAAGAAATGATGTGCTAAAATTCAGTTCAATCGAGTTTATGACTAAATTCACACGAGTTTAAAACTGATAGATCAATCCATTTAGTGTCGGGAATAATTGAAAAGTGAATTAATTGTGTTTGTTTCCTATACCATACCTATAATATGACAAGGTGGCTCCAAGGGTTTATTCAGATTGCAGTTTTGGGGCCTATTAATGGAGAGCGTAAATTCTCACACCAAAAAACAGTTTTATTAACCCTAAGATTACATATGCCTTGGAGGCTACAACTTCTATATAGAGAACAATGTAAACATTCCTAAACCTGAAAATATATATAAAAGAAACATTTATTAGGACTAATATTGATAAATGGTTTTAAATATTCCTATCTACAACAAAACTATCCATATATATTCCTAAACAATAGTACAACATAAAGACATCCTAAACAAGAATTTATAAGTAAATCTTGAATTCCAAATTTAGAATTAAATACTTAGGGCCTGTTTGGTTTAGTTATTTACAACGGCTGATAGTGAATAGCAGATAGCTGTTAGCTGATAAATATAAAGGGTTTGGTAAAATTTTGTTAGCTACTGCTATTTGTATGTCAAGTGACCATTAAGGGTATTATTTATTTGTAAATATAATTTCATATACTTCTTATAACATTTTTTAGTTATGCAAATTATTTAAAAAAAATATATAGTAATAAACAATAATTTATTGTCTTTAATTTATATATTATTAAAATAATTAATATAAATTATTTAAAAATAAATTTTAAAATATAAATATTATTGTATAATTTTTAAAAATAATTATAGTTATTAATATAATAATTATTTAATTATTAATTATAATTTACAATATTTATTTAATAATGAACTATAAAAAATTAATTACATACATTTGATTTTAATTTAAATGAAGTTATTTGTTATTAATTATTTTTAAATAAGGGTAAAATGGT